>MU183142.1:161473-220064 GCA_016904865.1 Pissodes strobi
GTAAAGTTGATGTTTGGGACAGGATAGTAATTATTTAGTAGTTTGTACATTTTAGTGGTTTACACCTACCCCCTCTCTAATAGCATTGGGCCACAATGTTTGCCAAGTACTCAGCGTTTAGAAAAGAGAGACCACATATCGAGAAGACACATCACATTTTACAATATCTTAATATTATTTGCAGTTTTTAGTCAATGGTCTTGTTACATTCTGGGTTCCATTAGACTCTTCGTAACTGCTTTTTTCTTCAAACGTCAGTAAATCCATCATTACTCGACTGTGTAGGCGGCAGTGAAGTTTCGCTTTTCCTCCGCCGGAGCTTTACTTTTCACTTTTCCGCCGGCGGAGGTAAAAGTGTTGTCATATCAACATAGATACAATACAAACAAACATCAAAATAAGCGTCAACAACTCAAGAGTTATTAAACTAAAATTTGTATTTATCACTCAATTTGTGACTGCATTTCTAAAAATCACTAATTTAGGAACAAATTGGTTATTATTTAATCGAACTTACTCAATAACTGCTTATCAATACGGAATTAAAACGCAATCGAAAACGCAATTTAAAAAAAAATAATTTTTGTTGACAGTGTCCACTGACAGCTTTATATGACATTATTATAGCAACAAACTGAGCCTATTCACCGACACCGCACCGGTCTAAGCCGCCTTGCGAACCAACTTATCTTTAATAATAATTATTATTACTATTAAAAAGCGACATTTTTGCATTAATTTCTCGACATTTGAAGAAAAAACAGCATATTTTATTTGGAGGAAAAGTTACTTTTCATGGCTTGCTCTCTATTACCAGCCTCACTCCGTTCGGCTGTTAAACACGAGCGCGCCATGAAAAGTATTACTTTTCCTCCATATAAAATAATATACTATTTCTAGCCTCCGCTCCATTCCATATCTTATTGTTGATATGCAAGATACTTACTCTGTTCGAGGCTATCATAAGCCAAAGTCTGCCGGTAGGAGTACAATAATAAGTCTTTCATTGATATATGCTACATTCAACAAAATGGGACTTATTACAAATTATCTTAACAATATTATTGCGACGTTTTATACTTTTACTAATGAAAGAATTATATCATGAACTTGTTTGAAAATCATTTACATAATTCAAAAAGCTGCCTTGTTTCTATATCATAAAAATATTCACAGAATACTTATACCTCTATTAATAATATGCAAATATATCTTATTTCTTTGCCACGAATTTACAATGGCGCTCCTGTCTCTCTCTATACCACATTTAACCCTATGTTTCCATTAATAAAGGTTTACTCGATTCACTCCTAATTATATTCAAGCTTGCTGTCCTATGCAAAACTGCCGACTTTCTTTATAATGTTTAAATGCAAACCTATTAATTTTTAAATGGTATCTCGAAAAGCTTCTTATTTATTACCATTTGCAGTGCCATCTAGTTCACTTCCATTTAATTATGTTTACGCCTCGTTTCAATATTCGTTTTCTTCCCTCGTAGTATATGTGTCCATCTTAGGAAACCAGATACTATATTTTTTATACTGTTCTTGGAGTAAATTAGGTCACGAATGTTCTATGGTATAACTTTTATAATAGAGAACTGTATGATACATTACTCAAGCTTTAACTGATTTTCGTCAATATTTCTGTCTAGCTAATAGAGGACGCTGCTGGTGGATCTTTCTCAACCGTGAACTGGTAGGTTTCCTCATATTATCTGGCTGCTTGTTGGCTACTTGCGTCTAGGGGGACAGTTCAACTTTCCATCATTTGAACATTCCATCATTTCCAACCCGGTGTTGTGCATGCGTTTGCCGCATCCTGTAATTTTGAGATTAGATATGGAATATATTCGCGGAAATACATGCAAGCTGCTGTATCTCAACTGTAATACGGCTTTGTATTATTAAACTAATATTTCATTCCACGCATGGCCCTCCGCTCGCTTCACTCGCTACGGGGGCTCAACGAACAGGAACTAACCAAAACTAATCCAAGGCATACCCAAAATCAGGAAAAAAAATAAGAACGATAGTTTTTGTTATTTGGCTAGTTGCTTGTTTGCTAGCTGCTTGATGGATGGTGCTCCTGGCGGTCATGGTGATTCCTGTCCGGGGCTTTCATCAAATGTTACGTCTTGCTCGAGCTGGCTCACGCCCTAAGTCAGCGTGCTGGGTTAATTAACTCAGTTAGCATTGAAATAAGCTAAAACTAGTCGTAAACCTTCTCACTGGATGTGAACAATGCAGATTCTATCAAACTATGGCTGAAACGTCAGAACATTTACTCTGACTCGCCATACCATACGATAGCATCGATCTACGACAAGTAAGAAAGGATGATAAATCACATACTTCAGATTAGGTGAGACAAAGTCTGTTGGACTCAGGGTCCTCGTGAATCTGAATGATATAATTTGCTCACAATCGCTAGTTACAGCTCGCGTCGTTTATAGTATTTGCTTTGTATGTGTACATAACATGTTTTAAGTTCAACTTCAAACTCAGGTGAAAATTATGTAGTAGTTTATATGTTTTAATAGTTCACAATAATTACTAAACAGCTATTGAAATAAAGGCAGATGTAAATGCCATTTTGCGATATCCCCGGTCGTCTAAGAAGTGTAACGGATGGATTCGAGTACTTTAACAGCTTCTTCCCACTACACAAATAGAGCTGACTGTAGCTGAAATATACCATATGATTTTTTTGTTGATTCTTGTTCTGCTTTGTGTGCCCTTGTTTTACCGTATTATCAGTTATGTCGTTAGTGTTTCATTTCCTCTTATCCTTTTGAAATATGTTTGTTTAGTTCTTTCATTGGCCCCTTATTTTTTCTCAATCTCCATCTCTCGTCCGTTTTTTCTAAAATAATTCTCAACTTAAAAGCAGCATTTTTTTCTCCTCTACCTCCTAAGCCTTTGCCATTATGACATTTAGTTTAGTCATCGTCATCTTTATGTTCAATAATGAAGAATAATGATTGGTTTATTAGTCAACCTTAATTCCAACCTTCGTTTTATCCTTTAATATTATTTGTTCTGTTTGCCTAAAGCTATATCCTATTGAATCCCAAATTTAATAATGCCTCTGCCATTGCCGGTTGCTGTATAGATAGCAACCATCAAATTACCGTTTTTAATTTATAGAATAAATATTCATATAAAGCAGCTTAATTAGAACACACTGGGCGTATTCTAAATGGAAGCAAACATTTATATTCCAATATCGCTCATTATGTACTAATTCAGGAACTAAAGAAGAGAGGAAAATTGGTAAACAAATTTTGCTTAACACTTAATTAATTCGAAATGTAATATTTGCGTGCGTCAACAATTGTTCATGGTTAAATAAATCAGGTAATTGCTGCTCAGGAAACTCACTAATGTTGAATTTCTAAGCATCCTAATTAAATTTATTTCGCTGAGTGAAAGTAAAGTGCCGTTTTCGGTTTTATGGAGCTTACATGAAGAGTACCCCTTTTTGGTATGCTTTGAAATATAGTCGTATAAGGTATACTAAATATATTTTTCTTCATATAATTTCGATACATACATAATCGCAAATTGCAGTTCATAAATTTAAAAATATTTGATCCTAACACTGAAATGACGGTAAATAAATAGTTCTGTCAAGAAAATAAAGTTTGAAATAAAGTATAAATACGACACGTTTTGGCTAGAGACAAAACTTGTCTATTATTGATAAACAGAATTAATAATACTAAATATTTGATCATTATATGACTTAAAATGCCTTTTTCCAGTTTTACATGTATACCAAATTGACACGTATACAGGTTTTTTTATTATAAGAAAATGCAGTTTTTAAATGGATATGTAACTATCCCTGTCTTCTTACCTTTCCATTTTCTAACACGTTCCTTGATATGTTTACACAAGAATAATAAATATAGCTAATCTCTTAACTGCTGATCCTATACTCCTCTTATTGCATCTTTGAAAAAATTCACAACAATCTGAAATGCATCTAGCAATCATTGAAAACATTATATTATATAATTATGTACAGATATATGCAACTTAAGCTCATAATGCTAACACAACACTCATAACTGTAATTACGATACACGAATCCCTAATAATAACAGGCAAAAATATTTCCTTGTTGTTCAATTTGTAATTCCATGAAAGTTAAAGCTTTTTATTGCCCGTCCCGTGCAAAAAACTAGGATTCGAATTAACTTTGTTTTATCGTCTATACATGGATTTCCTCTTTAGTTGGATGTAATTTATTTTTCCCCTTTGGATATTTCCGTTTATCGGCCTGTTACGTTGTTTCCAAACAGTATTAACAAACTTTATATTTTCCCGTTATCAGATTTGCCGGTTGCGAAAATACCCAGTGGAAATCAATGTCGTGCATTAAAACGCTATAATGCTAGATTTTACTCTCTAGTTTTATTTTAAGGCCGTAAAATGAAATAGAAAAATTTGCTGTAAATAATCTGGGTCGGGAAAATAGCTTGAGACTTTAGTTATAAGAAAATATCTATACATTTCTTCAAAAAAAAAAAAAAAGAAGTGGTCAAAGATATTTTATTTAGGTATGCTGAAACTTTAATAAATCATCACAAGAGCCTCCAAATAAGGCATCTGGAACACTGACCAGTATCTAAGCATTGCACTATTATGCTATATATTTTTGTGTGGTTGTAGGTGCTTAGATCCTTAACCTTTTGTATGACGTACGTGTCTTGTGAGATGAATAAATGAACTTATTTTAGGTTGAACGTGTTTTTATGGCAGCGACGGACACACTAAAGGGATATTCTATAGCACAGGACGAGCGGTGTGCGTCTGCAAAGATGTTGATTGACACGGTTCTTGAATAGCTGCAGGTTGTAATTTGGGGAAAACAGATGTCCTGGGAGCGACTTGCAGAGTGATGCAATGCGCCAGACAAAGGAGTCCTTGTAAAGCGATGTTCTAGGTATTTCCAGTTGTATGACAAACGGGTAGGCTATCGCGACTGTCTGACAGGCGTTGCTGGGGACCAGATGAGGCTGGCCAAATCCTGGGAACATCTGCGGTGAAAATATCTGTAAAATAGGGAAATCTCGGCAACATGTCTGCGGTATTCCAGACTATTCAGATCCCGGGTCAATTCCGGGTCGCCGACGAGACGCACAGCTCTCTTCTAGATGGAATCCAACAGCTTATGGCTGTGTTTGGTACAGCACCCCAGAAGTGTGAGCTATATTCTTAGCACGATCTTATTTATATTAATTTCAGAAAAACAACATGGCTTTTTTCAAAAAAAAAAAATCTACGGTTACTAATATGGCATGCTTTCTGCAAATAGCATATCAATCAATTAGTAAGAGGAGGCAGCTAGATGTACTGTACACGGACTTCTCTAAGGCTTTTGACCGGCTGGATCATGGTTTGTTAGCTCGAAAGTAGGCATTGCTTGGTTTTCATCCCAATCTTGTTGCATTTTTCCCTTCTTATTTAAAAAACAGGCTTCGTTATGTTGAATATAATGGCTTTAAATCAGCGTTTTACTTTGCATCAAGTGGTGCACCCCAGGGCAGTAACTTAGCTCCAAAGTTATTCAGTTTACTTATCAATGATATTGTGGACCTTGTTGAATGCGATTGCCTTTTATTCTCGGATGATTTGAAGCTTTTTTGCATCATAGATCGCCTGGAGGATCATCTAAGGCTGCAGAAGGATATGAATAGAGCCCTTGAGTGGTATGAAGGAAGTAAATTACCCCTAAACTGCTCTAAATGCAAAAAGATGACTATTTCCATCCGTAATCAAGAGACCCTATTTCCTTACACTCTCAATGGCTCTCAGCTGCTTAACTGCAGTTCGGTAAGAGATTTGGACATTGAAGTAGATAAGAAGCTTACATTTAACACACACATAACTCAGGTCACTGGCACCTTTAAAGTCCCTTGGGTTTCTGGTGAGGTCTTGTTCGCAGTTTGAAGACATGTCAAGTATTGACTGCACTGTATGATTCTCTGGTTAGGTCTAAGTTATTGTATGGCTCTGTGCTGTAGTTTCCCATATACATTGTTTATGTTAATAGATTGGAGTTTGTATAGCGTAGGTTTTTGAAATACCTGTCCTTTAAAATTTATGGGGTATGAGAGATATATTGAGCAGGAATGTATCCTGGAGAGATTTAATTATTTATCACTAAAGCTCAACACTGTTCTATTTAGTCAGATGCTTTTATACAGGCTGTGCAATAATAAAGTGGATTGTTATGCACTTTTAAGCCAGTTACCTTTCTGTGCACCTTCTGCCAACACCAGGAGACATCACTTGTTTTAACCTCCAGTCAGTTTGACTAATTTGTGTAGTAATGCTCCTTTATATAGGGCATGTAGATGGTTCAACCAGATAAATATTTTTGATGTTGATCTCTTCGGTAATTCTGAGAATGTTTTTAAAACAAGAATAGGTTCCTATTTAACTTTTATAGATTTTTGATTTGCTTCTGATTTTATTTGCTGTGCTTATTTTTACTTGTTTACTAGTTTTAATTACTATAAGTGTTGTAGCTATTGTGTGCTTTCATCTGTGCTCAGAAATGTATTTGTATTATTTTATGTATATATCTTTTAGATTGTCTTGTAATTGGGATTCTCCTGTTGGACAATAAAAAATTTGACTTTGAATTTGAATTTGCGCTTTGTAGAGCAAGAGCAGATGATGCGGTGTATACAGTCTTTTGATGCGAAATAGCGAACCATGGTTCTGCGCGGCTGATTTTACGATGTTAGCAATGTGGGCATGCCAGGACATATTGCTGCTGACCAAGGCACCAAGTAGTCCGATTGACGAGGATGAAGGAATGGTCGATCCGCCATAATGATTTCAGGGCTCGCCGTATTGGCTTTCTTGATAAACGTGGCTGCTTGGGTTTTTGGCTGCATTGAGCTGGATCAAGTTTCAACATTCTCCACATCTTGATTAATTGTTGTAATCTGCTCTTGTCTGTAAAATTTTCTCTGTTCTAAATTGCGAGAAAACGGTACTGTCATCTGCAAAACTGTAAATAGGATTATTGGTGTTGGTGTGGAACGCTTGTGTTAGATCGACAAAGCAGAGAAATACCGGCCTGTTGTGCTCCATACATTTTTACCATTTATCTCAGTATAATAGTTATTGTATACTGCATATCTTTTGCCTAAGGCCTTTTTGTTTTTCGTAATTATGAGGACTAAATTATTTTCTGGAGAGCTAATTCACGCCTATGCATTTTTGACAATACAATAAATTTCACCCTATCTAATAAACTACAAAGAGGAAGCTCATTTATTATTCACTTTAGAGGCGCATTGCCTTAACATGTAAATGGGACATTATTCAAATTGCCAATCCGATTAAATTTTAGTTCAGAGCAAACTGAAAATAAATCGTCATTAGCGAACTTGTTTAAATGTATAAAAGCTCTAATTCCAAATGGAGCAGAGTATTTTTATAATGAGTCAAAAATGTATATGATGCGATTAATGTTATTTAAAACGCCCCTTTTGTAAATATCTGATTCCATAACACAGGATAATAGAAATGTTAGGTAAATTAGAATATATCGAATAGAATATGTTTTTAAAATACTTTTATTTTATTTAAAAATGAACCCATTGGCTAAAGTATCCGGTTTTGTTTGTGGCAACTAAAATCTGCAGGTCTACGCATCTAAGCTGACAAACGCTTTCGTATGGAACTTACTTATTTAACGTTAGTCAGTGTAGTGTAGACTGTAAGAACTTTAGTGCTATTCTTAAAAAAATTGTTTTACTTTCTTCACTCCCTTAAAAATAAATTTGTATAAGAAGTGCGCAATTCATAACATAATATATATTATGAAGATATTATAGATGAGGTCAGTTGTAACATAACTGAGTTGTGACAATGATAATAATATTAATAACAATAATAAATAACAAGTGTTCCGAAAATAGCAAACACTTTCTAAGGTCATGACTATTATAAATGGCCCCAATAGTTTTTATTGACACTATTACATACTCTATGTAGCTATCGTCCTTTTGCTGCCACATCCTGATTATGTTAGCGATCAGATGAGGTCTAAGATGACGAATTGGATACAACGAAATTTTCACTTTATGCAATGCCCTCCGCTCGTTCCGGGGCGCAACCAAGTGAAACTAACCCAAATTAACCCAATGTATACCCAAAATCAAGAAAAAAGGACGTTTTACAAACATAACCTTAGAAAAAACATGTCTTGCCACTGAAATCGAACCCGGGCACTGAGCCACGAGGCTCGCTGACAGCATTTATCTCGATCATATAGACATCTATTTGTCAGATATGTGTTTATTATGCCCGCGCAAGCCCAGGACTCGTCAGGTAGTAGGAATCGTTAGGATCTTTAACAATAAAATATATGCCAACTGGTCTCATTGATTATTAAGCACTGGAATTTGGGTAGTCATATTTATAAAAATACCCTGTAGAAAAATATCGAGAAACATGGAAGGAACATCGATAAATTCAACTTCACCTTGACCTCAGCATACCAAAATAAATATCAACGATCCTACTTAACCTATTTTATTCAGAGATTATATATATTCTGAGATATTTCGTGGACAATGGAACATTAATTAGGCCTGAAACCTAATTGAAATTATAGTATTGCACTTAAAATAATTATAAGATTTCTTAAGCTAGGTCTCACCTAAATTATAAGATCATTAACCATTGATCTTAAATTTCAAATCATCAATGTTGCCTAACTTAAATCTGAGTTTATAAAGTTCTGACTATGTAGTAACAGACAATCACAAAACGCCCTAAATAAAGATTAATCCTCTAAATAAAAAAATTACAAATCAATCCCGTGACAGCGATAATATAATTGGACAAATAAGCAGTTATAAAACATAGCAAATCGAATTATTTAACCTGTAAAGAAAATATATAGTCAGTGAAACTGTACAGAAGGAAATCGAACTGAGCTCAATTCGGTAACATGCTTATGTACAAAAGCTTAGTGCGGCATATAAGATACCAGACTGTCATTAGGCTTACAGCAATTTACAACAAGTGGGTAGCATTTATGCGAGTATACGCAATACAAGAATAAGTCAGATAATTACTATAATAATATCAAAACATTCGCTAATCGGGATAATATCAGATACGATAATGAAGAAAGTAAGTATTACTAAAACAGATGACGGCAGGACGCAGTAATAAATACTGTACAAGATAATGAATTACTTAAAGTCATTTAACGGCAAGTTCGATAAAAATACGGGAAGTAATTATGTGACCTACCTAAGGGCGTATTACGGTGATATTAGCAAGAAATTAGCTAATCAAAATAATATCACATAATTTCAATAATATTAGCAAAACATTCGATAATCGAGATAATATCAGATATGATAGTGAAAAAAGTCTGTATCAATTAAGGCAGTAGTGAAAAGAAATGGTAATAAAGGGAATACAAATTAACTATCGATTAAAAGTCACTTAACGGTAACCTTAATAAAAATAAAATAGGTAATGATAGGGCCCACTTGTTTGTCCTTTACACAGGGTCACACAAAAGTGGAAATCTCTGCTGCATTAGAGCTGCAATTAGAGGCTATTTCCAAACGCACGCGTCTACTTGATTGGTCCCAATTAAAGCCCTTTTCTATTCTCTATGGAGCTGCACGTCACACCATGCGGTCAGCATCGTTTCTATCAAAAACTCTCAGGTCCCGGGAGGGATGAAGAATAACCCCCGAGGAAGGACCCGAGTTAAATTATAAATAATTTTAACTGACTAATATCAAACTATATTCTAACTTTTAAAGGGGTTAGTTCATTCTACATAAAGTACGTACTGTGTGCTTACCAGCTTATCTCACTAAAACTTGTGTTTTTTTCCTTCCTTACACGTTCATCGCTTCGAAGGTGAAGATCACGTCAACTGCCAAAAACAGAATATCGTCAAGAGAGCGTTCGAAATTTGAGCACTTCGTAACTGTATTTGTCGATACCGGTGGGGTGCGTTCTAATATTCCCAATATGAAGTGGTTAATGTTTTATATTTAAAAAATAATAAATCCTGAGTTCAGAATTGGTATGTTGGGTTCTAATGTAAGGTAAAGAGAATAAGAACCACATAAATCTATCAGTGAAAGAGAAGAAATTACATTACTAGGTTTAGTAGCATTATTTCATCAATTTCGGACTCTAAAACCATTGCTGAAGCGGACTTGGAAGGGCGCAAATGGCATATATCTAGGTATTAAACGTTATTAGATACAAGCCGAGATATTTTTAAAATACCAAATCAAATAGTACAGGGTGGCTCCAATTCGCGACTAACTCGAAAACCGTAAGAAATACAGTGTCGGTCAAGTTAAGGCAAAATTGCGCATTTAGGTGCCTAACAATATGCCATTTAGAAAGTTTTAAAATTCCGAGTATTTACGGAGATATCCGGAAAAAACCGAAATTTTGAAAAATCGTTTAATTTTTTTCCTGGGCTTATTTAAAAACGGAAAAAATCTAATTGCACTTTTGCATTTCCACTTTTTCCGCTCTATCCAATGATGATATCCAGTTTGAAATCCGACGTTTCGTCTACAAGGGATCATCATCAACTTTCTTTTTTTACGTACGAACTTTAATTTTTGTTATCGTTTTTCAGATGGTATTGGCGGTATTAATATGAGTATGTGTTTATTCTTTTTTTTTTATTTTCATTAATTTTTATTATTTTTAATTTATATATTTTGCTTAGGCGTGATTTTAAATAATTTAAAGTAGGTACTTTTGAAATTTTCATACTCTATAAAAACATTTTATTTGTTTTTTGTATTGAGTGGAAAATTGGAGCCCATATTAAAAATACAAAATAGTAATATTATTTTTTACGAGAATATGGCCATGAACTATTACTCGAACAAGTTGTTTAGTGCAAAGATAAGATATTTTCAACTTTTAACCAATTAAAAAATTTATTTAATAGAGAACATCAACAATTTATAACATATCAAAGTACCTATAGTATCACATATTATGATTATAAATTGTTGATGTTCTCTAATAAATAAATTTTTTAATTGGTTAAAAGTTGAGAATATTTTATCTTTGCAGTAAGCAACTTGTTTGAGTTATAGTTCATGGCCATATTCTCGTACGAAATAATTTTACTATTTTGTTATTTTTAATACGCTCCAATTTTCCATTTAATTTAAAAAACAAAATAAAATATTTTTATAGAATATAAAAATATCAAAAGTACCTACCTTAAATTATTAAAAATTACGCCAAAGCAAAATATATAATCAAAAAAAATAATAATAAAAATAAAAAAAAATAAAAAAAAAATACAAACACATATCATTAATAACGCCACTACCATCTGAAAAACGATAAAAAAAAATAAAATTTGCATTTAAAAAGAATGTTGATGATGATCCCTTGAAGACGAAACGTCGGATTTCAAACTGGATACCATCATTGGATATTACGAAAAAAGTGGCAATGCAAAAGTGCAATTCAATTTCAAATCCATTTTTGAATAAGCCCAGGAAAAAATAAAACGATTTTTTAAAATTTCGTTTTTTTCCGGATATCTCCGGAAATACTCGAAATTTCAAAACTAAACGGCATGGCATATTGTTAGGCACCTAAATGCGCAATTTTGCCCTTATTTGACCGACACTGTATCTCTTACGGTTTTCGAGTTCCCTATACATAGACACGAATTCGAGCCACCCTGTACAGGCCAATTTTTTCTGTAGCCATAAATAATTATTATCTTGATGCTTTGGATTTTACCCTTAACTTTTGTGGAAGTTAAGCACATTCTTTTTTCTCGGAACTGAATATACATATTTAATTTCCTACTCAATATACCAAATATTTTTTAAAATTATAAATAAAATCATTCCAGACCTACGTGAAGCTAAATTTAAATAATTAATGTAAAATCTATTCAAATATTTAAATGCTCTAATCCCCAAATAACCGGCGGTAATGTGTACATTTAAAACGCCCTCGCATAAAACGATGCGCTTTAATAAATTTGTTTTGTACTATGTTCCACCTGTATTTACAAAATAAATTCACTAGGTGCTGGAAAAACGCCTCAATTTTAAATTTGAAAAGTTTACCTCTGCATTATTATGTAAAGTGATATACAGGGATCAACGCATGCCAATCTATATTGATGCGTCCGTCGCTTACAAATTCAGATTTAAATTTAAAATATATTACGTCAATGTGATACATAGTGACATAAACTAAACTCGTTTGATCGAGCTTTGGCTAAAATAGCAAAGAAATAAAAAATTGAATATATAGCAGCCAATGCAATTGAAGAGCCAGGTGGAAACGTACAGTCAATGCAAAATGTAGCTTTTAACGTATTTTTTTGTTGTGACATTCTCGTAAGGCAAAATAAATCTGACAGTACAACGTTTTAACGGATATAAGATAAGGCATACTAGAAAAAAAAAACGATAAACGTCCATGTGTCAGCGAAAATAAAGCTGAGAGGCAAATGTGGCGGCTGTAATCGGCGCCATCCATTGAATAAATTAATTCATTATTATAAATATTGGCAGTTGATCCTTGAGTGTTATCGAGTGCGTTTAGTCTTGGAGAATAATAGTATGTATAGCGTTTCTACAAAAAAAAGGTGGATGAATATCTGACGCTGTTTCCTCCCGCCCCTTTTACAACCTTCTTCCATTCAAGAACCATGTCAATATCATTGCACACACACCGCTTATCAAGTGCCATGGAATCTCCTTTAGTGTATGTGTTATTGCCATAAAAAATTCACAGTCCTTCGCAAAGATGCAACCGGGGGAGACATTGAAAATACCGGAGCAGAATGCAACGCTTACTAAATTTGAGATTTGAGAAAACTCATAATTGTGTGAAATATAATAGTTGATAGAAGTTTGGGTGAGATCATGTTAGATTACAGAAGGCTACTTGACCAAAATATACATTGAAATGTATAAATGCATATTACTTGAAGTTTCGTTCTTTTTTACCATTTATAACGTCATAAGTGTGGTCGAAAAAGCAAAAGACCATTTGCATTCGATTCGTTTGACATTCCTCGATCTAACGATATGAGACACGACTAGTCTGTCGTGAGAAACTAACCACCCTTAACACAGTCTTATGTAAAAAAATACTTTTAGCAGATTACGTAAGTTTAGTTTACCAAAATATACCACATAATTGCATATTACTTCAAGTTTCGATCGTTTTTACAATTTATAACATTAGAGGTGGTTGTAAAAACTGCATTCGATTCGTCTTTCAATCCCCGATCTAACGCGGTTAGTTTCACTTAGTATCAAAATTTTTAGTCATTTGAGTCGGTTCCAATACGCTATAATCTATTTTAATAGATTTGGTTAGTTTTGGTTAGTCGTCTAATAAATTATCGGTTAGTTTCACTTAGTCTCAACTTTTTTTACTTATTTGAGCCGGTTTCGTTACGTTATAATCAATTTTAAAAGATTTGGTTAGTCGTTTAATCAACTTTCGTTTAGTTCCCCTTAGTCTCAAATTATTTTACAGCTGGTTCCGATACGTTATAATCAATTTTAATAGATTTGGTTAGATTTGATTTATTAGTCATCTAATCAACTTTCGGTTAGTTTCACTTAGTCTCAACTTTTTTCAGTTATTTGAGTCGGTTCCGATACGTTATAACTAATTAATTAGTCTCAACTTATTTTACTTATATAAGCCGGTTCCGATGCACTATACTCAATTTTAATATATTTGTATAGACTTGGTTAATCGTCTAATCACCTTTCGGTTAGTTTCACTTAGTGTCAACTGATTTTAGTCATATGAACCGGTTCCGACGCGTTTAATTACTTTTAATAGATTTGGTTAATTTTGGTTAGTCGTCCAATCAAGTTTCGGATAGTTTCACTCAATCTCAACTTACTTTAGACATTTGAATCGTTTCCGACACGTTATAAAAAATTTTGATAGATTGGGTTAGTTTTGGTTAGTGGTCAATTCAAATTTTGGTTAGTTCCACTTAATATCAACTTATTTTAGCCATTTGAACCGGTTACGATACGTTATAATCAATTTCAATAAATTTGGATATTTTTGGCTAATCGTCGAATAAACTTTCGGTTAGTTTCACTTAGTCTCAACTTATTTTACTTATTTGAGCTGGTTCCGATATGTTATATTCAATTTTAATAGATTTGGTGAGTTTTGGTTAGTCGGCTAATCAACTTTTGGTTAGATTCATATCAACTTATTTTAGACATTTGAACCGGTTACGATACGTTATAATCAATTTTATTAGATTTGATTAGGCTTGGTTAATCGTCGAATCAACTTTCGGGTATTTCCACATAGTCTCAACTTATTTTCGTCATTTGAGTCAGTTGCGATACGTTATAATCAATTTTAATAAATTTTGTTAGTATTGGATAATTGTCGAATCAACTTCCAGTTAGTTTCACTTAGCCTCAACTTATTTTACTTATTTGAGCCGGCTTCGATACGTTATAATCAGTTTTAATAGATTTGGTTCGTTTTGGTTAGTTGTCTAATCAACTTTCGGTTAGTTTCACTTAGTCGCAACTTATTTTAGTTATTTGAGTCGGTTCCGATAAGTTATAATCAATTTTAAAAGATTTGGTTAGTTCTGGTTAGTCATCTAATCAAGTTTCGGATAGTTTCACTTAGTCTCAACTTATTTTACTTATTTAAATAAACAACAAATAAATTTCGTTAGTTTTGGTTAGTCGTCCAATCAACTTCCGGTTAGTTTCACTTAGTCTCTATTTATTTTAGTCATTTCAGACAGTTTCGATACGTTATGTTCAATTTTAATAGATTTGGTTAGTTTGAGTTAGTCGTCTAATTAACTTTTGTCTAGTTTCACTTAGTCTCAACCTATTTCACTTTTTGAGCTGGTTCTGACACGATATAATCAATTTTAATAGATTTGGTTAATTTTGGTTAGTCATCTATTCAACTTGCGGTTAGTTTCCCCTTCCTAGATCTGTGGTTAGTTTCACTTAGTCTCGACCTATTTTAGTCATTTGAGTCGGTTCCGATACGTTATAATCAAGTTTAGGTTAGTTTTGGTTAGTTGTCTAATCAACTTCCGGATAGTTTCACTTAGTCTTAAGCTATTTTACTTACTTGAGCCGGTTCCGATACGTTATAATGAGTTTTAACAGATTTGGCTAGTTTTGGTTAGTCGTCTAATCAACGTTCGGTTAGATTCACTCAGTCTCAACTTATTTTAGTTATTTGAACTGGTTCCGATACGTTTTAATTCAATTTTAATAGATTTGGTTAGTTTTGGTTAGTCGTCCAATCAACTTTCGGGTATTTTCACCTCAATTTATTTTACTTATTTGAGCGGGTTCCGATACGTTAAAATCAGTTATGCATAAACCGTGTCGAGACGTTCACTATAACTTTCCGTGTCGTTATGCGACCTTGGAAACTCACTGCCAAGAAACCAACTCCGATACGTTATAGTCAAATATAATGTTTCTGGTTAGTTTTCGTTAGTCGCCAAAATTCGGTTCGTTTTGGTTAGTTTTACTTACTTTAATTTGTGTAACCTATTTCGATACATTTTAGTCCGTTTTGGTGCTTTTGGCTACTTTTGATTAGTTTTGGTTAGTCATTCAATCAACTTTCGGATATGTTATAACCAATTTTAATGTTTCTGGTTAATTTTGGTTAGTCGCTAAAATTCGGTTAATTTGGGATATTTTTAACTTACTATAATATTTTTAATCTGTTTCGATACGCTTTAGCCATATTAGGTGCTTTTGGTTAGTTTAGGCTAGATTGGGTTTAGATAGTCGTCGTGGGTAGTCGTTCAATCAATATTCAGTTAGTTTTAATTTTAGACATTTCAATAGGCGCCGATTCGTTATAATCGAATTCAATGTTTATGGGTAGTTTTGGTTAGTCGCCAAAATTCGGTTCGTTTTGGTTAGTTTTAACTTACTTTAATGTTTTTAATCTGTTTCGATACGTTTTAGCCTTTTTTGGAGCTTTTGGTTACTTTCGGTTAGTCGTTGAATCAACTTTCGGTTAGTTTCAGTTAGTTCCAATTTATTTTAGTCATATGAACCGGATCCGATAGGTTATATATAATTTTAATTTTTATGGTTAGTTTTGGTTATTTGCCAAATTTCGGTTACTTTGAGTTAGTTTTAACTTACTTTTATTTTTTTAATTTGTTCCGATTCATGTTAACTCTTTTTGTGCTTTTGGTTACTTTTAGTTAGTTTGGGTTAGTCGTTCAATGAACTTTCGGATAGTTATTTTTGTCATTTGAACCGATTCTATCCTCAGAAACAGACTGACACGATCTCTCACGTATATTACGCGATGTGCCAAATGAAGCATGCACTTTTTCGTGATTTGATACCCCATAATAGGAAAACAAAAACATTTCCAATGTTAAAAACGCTACGAAGGAAAGTTGATTGCGATTGAATATTACTAGCACTGATTGTAAGTGCAGGATTATTAATGCTGTAACTTTGAGTGAACTCAATTCATTGCCATCATACAACGAGCCGAACTTATATGTATCTTGCCCTATTAATCACTGGCGGCGACCATCTCGTACACCACAAAATGAAATCACCAGTTTTAATCTATCATCATACAAATATAGAGATAGAGTCATAGATGAAGAAAGTGATATTTGTGATGTTCAAGTATGCTGCAAGGCGTCTCTATTAATTCATGGAGTAAGTGGAATACGAGCTCGATCAATTCAAAATTTATTCTTAATGACAAGTTATTCTCCAGTAGACAGTAAAGGTAAGCATGAATACAAAAAGAATGCTCTCTCTACAGGAACTCTTGCATGTGTAAAAGACCACACAACTATTACAGCTTAAATAAGCCAAAAGGAACATATCTGCTGGAAGAACTAAATATTTCAATATTGTTCAAAGAAAAATACTTCGATATAAGACAGCTATTAAAAAAATTCAATTAAAATTTCAACATTAGCTTTCGATACCGCCGTTCGGATACTTGATCTTTCTGTGATGAGATAAACATCAAAATCCAAAATTTGAAATCAAACATATTCAAGATGAAAGAATCGAAAGATGGAGAGAACTAAAAAAAGCTGCAGATGGACAAAGAAATTCAGGAAAGTATATCAATTTTATACTGGGAAAACTCCTGCGAAGAAGAATAAACATTAGAACTTAAATCAATATGTATCCACAATTCGATTTAAATGCTTCTACAAATAATGTATATTTTTCTCGGTTATCGGTTTACCATTTTATTGTTCAGATTTTATCGACCAAGTTTTCTATAGGTACTCAAAAATACTAAGTTAAAAGGGAAACTCGGATGCCAGTTCCTCATTGTATCATATGCTCTGCACTCATCTAAATTATTAAACGAAGTGCCAGGCAAAATAAGATTTGGACCACGCTTACATTTTCAAAAATGTTAAGCCTTGATTCAACTGACATTTCCTGTTTGAGGTCATTCCTGTCCGGAGTGCGACATATATTTTGCTTCAGCGAACAAAAATATTTCCAGAAATGGGAAAAATGCTCATTTTCAACCAGAAATCCTATAGGAGATCAAAGTTTTGGAAGAAAATCCCAGACATGTACATTTCCGTACAACCTTTAATGGAGCTGTTGATATTGTCGGAAATCCTTTGATGATGAGTAATGTAGCAAAGTTCAAGTTATCAGAATTATCTTAAGAAGGTACAAATTTAAATTAATTTTTAACGATCCTTGTCTAGAAGTTTCATTTCTTGTCATAGGTTCACTGCTTCTACCAGCTGCTAAGTTCAAACGTCTGAACAACTTTTCAAGATTTTGTAGAAAAACAATACATGAGTACTTTCTTCATCTACCACATCAATGAAGACTCTAACTTTTATACAGAAAACATCACGTTGTTTCCCTTAATTAAAGTTTTTTTTAAATCTCAAGCTTTTATTGGAACATCTAGAAAATCTTGAAAATAAAGGGAAAAATCCTTGAGTCACTGGATCAAAGAGAAAAATAATGAGAGCCACTAGGCTACTATTTTTCGTTCGTCGTTTTTGGTGCGATAAGCTAAAGTTTTCTCAAAAATAATAGAGAAGACAATTTCTAAATTTACAGCGATTTTAAACCTAAGAGTTTAAATTTCTCGACTCTGTAATTAACGGACTCTCATTGCTCTTCCCCATGGCTCTTCAGTTGTAATCAATAACTTACTTCAATAGTTTAACTATGTGAGTATAAGATAATATTAATTTTACTATCTTATCAAATGTATTCAAATTTCTCACATGTATTAATTTTGGATATAGCTTTATTTGTATCCCAATAAGTTATTAAATTTGCATAAATAAAATTTGTAATTGATATATTTTCAGTAATTATTATAGAATTTAACAATTACTTAACTACATTATTAAATTATTTAATAGTATGATACCCCTGCTAAAAAGGTAATGGCATTTGTTGCTCAATATGTTATATTTTTAAATATTTATAAGTTTCAAAAGACAGTAGTTAAGCAAAGAAAATTTTATTAAACAATTTAGTCAGTTGTATGCCAAATTTGAATGCAGACATACAAAATTCTACAGGTGAAATTAATAGTAATCCAGTTTACTTCCAATATTTTATTAGACATGCCTGACATTCCGAGTAAAATGCACGAAATAAATATATACAAAATCCCGTACTATCTTTTGTGCAACGCGAAACCGACGGAGAAATAAAATATCACATTCGGTGAAAATCCCCAAAACGGCAGAACGTGATTGAGGAGCATCTATCGGCATAAAACATTCATGGGGTTTGAACAGTTGAACAGGCGGCGCAGTGTTTAGATGAAATTAGATTTAGTGGCACGAGGGGCTGATGCACTAATAGAAAACCGCGGCAAATATGCTTATCAGGTACATTTTATATCCGGCGTGATTTATTTCCTGAAAAAATTCTAAGAAATGATCGATTGCAGTTGGGTACGGATTTTTACGGCTAATAAGGGAGGTAGTGAATACCAACGGCAGTTGTTCGTGTATATAGATTCGAACACCGTTACCAGGTTCTCAAAGAATCAAATGAAATTATCCATGCAGATATCGAATACTTAGGAGGTATCCAGTGCAATTAAGAGCTGCTTAAATTATTAAAATTATTTAGCAAACACCAACAGTTATGGTTTTGTTTGTTGTGCCTCTAACTCTAAATACTTCTAATTTTCCTAAGGTCATAGTTGATCCAAATAGAGGAATAAAATACATAATGACAAAAAGATCCTCTGTAACATTTTAGGCCTTAAGAAAGTGGTGACAACATTTCCCCATTGATTAATTACCACATTGCAGCAAAATGTTAAAAGAAAACAACATTTTTTCATCAAGAGGAGCCGTTTTCTGGATTTGTCTTGAAAATTGCTATTGGACATAAAGAATGATAAATAAATATTATTACCTGGCAGAACTATTTCTCAAAGCCAAACATAGCACATGTTACCTTGAACCAAGGAATCATCCGCTGCTTGGTAATAACGGTTAAAATGCAAAATAGGCGCAAAACTGGCAAAGCTCATGCTGGAGGGGATGTTCAATGCCTATGCCTATAACATAACAAAAACAAACGGAAATTCGATGCACCAATATCGTATTGTATTAATAGAGTGTTTGAATAGCAATTATATAAAATAAACAACGTATTTTGAAAGAGATACGACCTAAATGCTATGTAAAATGATATTTTAAGAGAAAGTATGTTGTTCCTGTTATGTTTTGTTAGAATACGTGGATTATATTATGTGCTAGGTTTCGATTATAAATCTCTTTAAAAACTTTCATAGCACATCAGAATAGCACGGGTACTAAAAAACTATACGATGTGCCACTAAGTTAACAATAAATAATTTAATAATATGATATCTCTAAGATGTACCCCTCGACAGGTGTCCAAACTTTTTTAATCTATCAACTTGTGGCAAGTATTCTAAAGACAATAACTCAATAGCGTTTATGACCTGGCAATGAGGCCTCTTGTGAAAAAAGTGTTACTATGGCGTTCCTAATTTATTTCTAGTTTTTGTGGATATGGTCACTCTTTTACTGGTAGGGGACGCAGTAGGCTAGCTTTTGACATACATAACAAGTTGCAAAAGGTATAAAGATGCATATATAATGATTTATGCATGGTGTCCTGTAGCACACACCAAGTAAACAGCTGATGATTTTTTTTGTACAACTCCAGTAGATGTGTAGTGACCTGCTGGGTTTGCCACCATAGTAGCGAGGCATAGGTGACCGTGGGTGGCTTAATAGGGTTACACAATACCTCCAATGCGGGACCTGAGCCTGTAATAGATGTGTTCGACAGTTTGGTAGCCGCCATTCTAAGGAACACAATAAATGAGTTAGCCAAATATCCATGATGGATTACTCCAGGACTAAGGCAGGCTAAGCTTCTCTTGGGAGACCCAGCGCCTGGTAGATGAAGGCTTCCATGGTTATGAAGAGGGGGAACATGAGGCTTGTGACAAGGCTTCAGACAGGGAACTGCCGCTGTTCTGCGGATGGTGTAAGATGTGAAATGCAGATGGTACGAGGAATCATCCACACATGTTCTTGTGGACCGTCCTGCGTTGGCTAGGGTAAAGGAGCTGCATGCTGAACCCGCAGGAGGAAGCTGTGTGCCTGCGCCACGGTGGCCAGACTACCGCATAGAATTATTGCTATGTGAGTGGGCGCCTAAATTTTTTTCGTTGCTTTTGATTTCAATTAATTTGGAAGCTTTTTAAGTTTGGCGATAATGGTTCCTGTTACATGCATGTTCATCTTATATAGCTCACGTAGTTGCAAAGAACTTGAATGCCAGTTCAGAATCATCAAGTTGTCGTGTCAAATACCTTTTTGTGAGATTCGGGCGCATCAATAATTCTGTCATTTGAGTTCCAAACTATGGTTTTTATCGTAAATTAAAGACCTTGGTGCAAAAACGAAGCAAGTTCACTTTTTAAAAATGTTTAGGATACGAGGAAAATTTCTGCCTTTAGAAAGTGGGCCGTAACTAGTAAAACTAAGAAGTACCTTGCCTTTAGTAACATCTAGGTGTCAGCTTTTCGAAGTTTTTGATAAACGTTTACTTATAAAATGTGAAAAAGCTGCTCCGAATTGTCAAGTAGCAAAATGAACAGTATTTTCAATAAAACATATTTCATGATTAAAAGTCTTTTTTTTAATAAATGAAAAGTCAATATCATGCATGCTATTAACCGGTCCAGTGAATTCTTCGAAAATATCTGTATAATATCCCTGATCTTTATCTGTCAAACTCATAGAAGCTTACATTTTCTACCATTCAATGGCAATGGATTATTGTAGTCTTTTACCGTTGGTATTGACGTCTGCGAGTTGGTATCCTTCCTGATGAGAGATGTTGGGTCAACTAGGAACTGAGTATTCAACAAAGTTATTTTTAGGTTCTTACAAACTCTATATGTGGAAAATGCAAAAACGACGCGACGCACGTAGTCATATGCTTGTGGTGGGTTTTCCATGAGCATTAGGTATATGCTCGCTACCTGAACTTTGAAACGTTTTCGATCTGTTATCCGACATATTACCAAAGCGTTGAAGATTATGATCACCCGCTTACCAATACAT
The DNA here is from genome assembly GCA_016904865.1 of Pissodes strobi. Taxonomy (NCBI): domain Eukaryota; kingdom Metazoa; phylum Arthropoda; class Insecta; order Coleoptera; family Curculionidae; genus Pissodes; species Pissodes strobi. Next base: position 183,140 of record MU183142.1, read on the forward strand.
AATCAAACTAACAATCTATTAATGTGTAAAGAGACTTGAATGCGATATCGATGCTTCCTGTCCACTCCCGACAAGTTCCGCTACACTGCAACCAGTTGGAAGGAAGAAACAGGCAGGTCCGGGACTTGACTGTTTCTTGCCCAAAATGACAGGGAAGCCCTTTTTCATATAAAACGGTTAAAATGAGGACATGTCCGATTTTTGCGTCAATGTTGTCTTCAGTAGATTGGCGCTGATACTTATTTTGTGTAAAGAATGGACTTGCCCCGTTCTTGCACCAAGCTCTTCAAATCTTAACCATTATTGGAATCTGTAATCAGACATATTTTTATTCACAATTTAGTAAGTACATTTATCTTTAATATAATCTCGAAAAGACACTTTTCCAATCAGCCGGTTGTACCTTTGTTAACCCAAAAGTCTTTGTCTGGAGTTTAAGTCTTTTTAAATCGGGATTCTAAATGCCACAATACATTTTTGACTTTTGCGCAGCGACACTTCGCTACTAAGGGCGGAGAAGCGTAAAGGTCCCAATATGCATAAATATTTACCTTGAAAAATTATCAGTCGGCCATGTTTATTAGAGCGTCCAAAAATGCATTGAATTCATTTAATGTGACTTGCATCCAACAATTCCAGACTGAGCTTTTTATTGGTAGCTTGTTCATAAGATTATTTTGATCAGTAATGTTTTTACATAACCGTTTAAAATGCATACTCTTATATGTGTTTGGGGAGACACCCCAACATTTGTATAAGTGATCGTTTTCCACTGTATAGTTTGGTGATAATACCCTGTACATCTGTAGCATGAATGCGCCATAATTAAACCCCCAATAGATTTATTCTACCCCAGGTAAACCGCAATTTGTGCATTTAAAACATTGTATTTCAGTTACTTCTTAGTCCGAACCTGGATTGCGAGTATACTAGATTCCGTTATATGCAACAATCGTTGGAAAGCAAGCTGTCGCTCCGTCAAGGAAATCGTTATTAGTCATTCTAAATTTAATATATCTTTGTCTCCGTCAATGTTGTGTAAACAACAATATGTCAAATAAAGAACGAATATGCTTTTACCCTCTCAAATGCATCCGCCTCCGCGCAATTTCCCGCTTTATTCTCCTTGTCCGCGCTGGTAGGAAGAATTCATTTTTAGTGCCTTACAAACACTCAACCGTGATGCATCGATCCAGTCATCGCTCTGCATGAATTTGGCGCCAAGTATATTTTCCTAGTCGTAGCTCTGGCTGACGCCAAGATATTTAGTAGTTTTTCTCATTTGTTTGCATAGATATTTAGAGGATATCTGCTGTGCTCTCTGTTCTCTTTGCCCATGCTTGGACAAAGAACTCCTTTGAGCGTTTTGCGCATTTTTTTATAGACAATACAGCTCGTAGCGTATCTCCTGTTGAAGAAAGAAGAAGGTAAAATGGAGGATAGAAATTTGAAGTAGACATATCTATTCCTGTCCACAGAGATTCAAATCAACTATTCGATATCTTACCTATATTCCTGGTGAAGGTAATTGAGAGAATCGAAGAAGACGGAAAGTACAAGGTATTTTGTGTGAACGGAAAGGCAGTTAGTTGAAAAAGAATGTTAATTAAATTCAGTCAAGAAAGGAGGTATCTAGAGATTTAAAGAATCAATATGTTTTATTAGACATTTATTAATAGCTAACTGTATGTACAGGGTGTCCCAAATTCGAGCCTCATCATTGGGATCTCGGAAACTAGAAGAGAAACGAGGTCGGCTAAATGGAGGCAAAGTTGTGCAGTTTCATACTGATCAAAATGTCACTTTACAAGTTTCAAAATTCCGAATACTTCCGAAGATTTTTGAAAAAAAAAGAATATTCGCGATTGCATTTTAATTTTTTTAAGACTCTATTTGAATAGATATAACAATATAAATTTCATATTATCATTGCTACTTTTTCTGTTCTTCAAGATGGTGTCATCAGATTTTCAAGCCGATGTTTCGTCTTTGAGCTGACATCATCAATTTTGTTTTTTCAAATGCGGCCCGGATTTTTTATTATGGATTTTAAGAGCTTCTAAGGTTCCAAAACCAATGAATTTTTCGAACAATTCATATTAGGAACATTTTTCATAACAACTCATGTGTTAGAGAGAGACAGAAAATAATTTTTTAATAGGATTAAAAACAAATACCTTTTCTTTACGCATTAATGCTTTGCATAAAGAAAGCTTAAAATCTAACATAAGAAGTGGTTAATAAATAATATAGTTATTAAAGTATCAACCCACAAACCATAGGCTCTAGGCCATATTTTTAGCAATTTACCCAAGTAAATAGTTGTGTGGGATTAGATTTGGAACAAATAATAAAGTTCACATTCTCATTGTTGTATCGCACTTTTTGAAAAAATCATTTTAATGATTTTGGAATGTTAAGATCTTACCAAAAATCTGTTTCCTATCCTGTCTCTCTCTAACACATCAGTTCTTATGAAAAATGCCATTAGTATGAATTTTTCGAATAAGTTCGATACATCATTGATTTTGGGACCTTGGAAGGTCTAAAAATCTGTGATAAAAAATCCAGGGCCGTATTTAAAAAAACAGAGTTGATGATGACGGCTCGAAGACTAAACGTCTGTTTGAAAACCTGATAACACCATATTGTAGAACAGAAAAAGTATCAATGAGGATGTGAAATTAATTTTGTTATAACTATTCAAATAAAGTCATAAAAAAATAAAATTAACTCGCGAATATTCGGTTTTTTCCATAAATCTTCAGAAGTGTTCGGAATTTTTAAGCTTGTAAGGTGGCATTTTGATCAACATCAAATTGCGCAACTTCTCCTCCATTTAACCGACCTCGTATATCTTCTAGTTCCGAGATCCCAATGATAAGTCTCGAATTTGGGAAACCCTGTACAGTACGTATTTAGTTTTATGTGTGAAAGGATCAATGCTTGAAAGTTGTTAGAAATTATTGTATATATTACTCATGTTTAATGCAAATTAAATCTTGAATTATTAAAGTACGGAATACCTCGAATACATGTTTCAATTCACGCCCTATGAATAAAACCCCTACCACCCTATTTTAATACAGTCCACTAAATAAAGTGGTTAATTATAAAGTTAAAAATGATTTAAAAAATAATTGCTTATACCGACAAAGTTTCATTTACAATCGCTTGTACAAGTTCATGTATAAAAAAGCGGACAAAAGTCTAGTTCAGACAATGGCTGATCGACTCTGGGTGGATGATAACCAACATTTTCTCTAAATGAACACATTTTATACCGCAACTTCTGTTCATTTTCTTTATTTTACTACAACCATTTGCTTGAAAAAAGACACATCGATTAGATTTTGCCACGAAATTAATGTTTTGTATTAGTGTCTTATGGGATCAATGAAAAACGAACAAAATTGGAAATGCCGGCGACTCAAATAGGCCTTTGAATTTGTAATCTAGAAATTAAATTCTGACATCATATGAGCCATGGAAACGTCACGTTGCATGAGCTTATCTAAACGAAAATTTTTATATCAAAATATCTTCCAGCTTCTCGAAAACACGGTTATACGTAAAGCAGACTAAATATTTATACTGCGGCATTCGGAAATGCTGCTACATATTTTTACCTTTATCAATGGCGAAATAAATTTTCCCGAAGAACCAACAAAAGAGAAATCCCGACTGAAAAACTATATCTTAAACTACGTATTGTTGGAAAGGAACGAGAGACGCCAGTTTGTTGACTCGAGGATCGTAAAGGAATTCCGTTCTTATTTTACCAGTAGCTCTAATCAAAAAGCAAATAATAAGATCTACGTGATGTAATTCTGAAGCGTAAACCATCCTATTTTCTGCATTTTAATGTTATTACGTGTTCCTAATTTAGTTTGAAAAGAATTATTTATGATGAATGGTCTTTTGTGGAACAAGGTAAAATATCTAAATCCTGTATAGTCCTGTCTTCGTGATTTAGGAGCAAAGAGATCAATGACATTTTCAACTAGTAAAATCACTTAAATCAAAGGCAGGGTTTAAATAATTTTCTCGAAACAAAATCATTTCCTTGATGTCCTAAATACTAGCTTTTCATGAGAAAATTACCCAAGATAGTCAAATTAATTTAAAGAAGGTCACTTTTACTACGTTACTACCATAAAGTCTTAATCGTAAACTAATAGGTTTGACCCAGCCGTCAAAGTCTACGGAATAATATATTTATTCTGTAAACTCTGCTGCTGTAGACTCACTCCGCGGGTCTCATTTTCTAGTTATATTTCGGGCGTTGCGCACCTCTGGGCCTGGGACTTATCGCTCTCGGTTAGTGATTTAATCAGTAGTTCGCGAGTAAACATATACTGCCTATTTTTAAAGACTACGAAGCAGGAGTCCACAGCTACTACTAGTGTAATTACGCAACGAATTAGAGCTATAGTCCTTTTTGCAGTAATAAAGAACTATATATAGTTCTAAATTCATTTTATCTAAGTATTTTTTATGAATGGCACACATGGCTATTTTTTTAATTTAGCTAATATACTTCGATTATTTATTTGCCTAATAAATGGTCCATATGCGTGGTTCACTCAGCGGTGTTAATATTGTGTGGGCGAAGGCGCCACTAAATTTTCTATCGTGAATATATCAATGATTTTTAAGCATTGAGATTAGGGAAGTAAAATTAAATAAAAAAAACCTATATAAGTATATCGGGAAAGCAAGACATTTCATAAATTCAACCAAGTATTAAATATTTTCTCTAACCTAATCTGCGCAAAGGAAAATTAATCAGGTCTCAAACCTAAGTGAGATTATGGTATTGCACTAAAATAATGATAAGATTCTCTATAATAAGTATCACCCAAATTATAAGATTCTTAAGCCTTCATCTTCAGTTCTAAATCATTAATACTGCCTAGATCCTCTCTTTGAAATGTTTCCCACCAAAATCTGAATTTTGAAAGTTCTGACTAAATACAGTTATTCACAAAGCACCTTAAATAAGGATTACTTTGCTAAATAAAAACCTATTATAAAATAATTCCATGGCAGCAATAACATCAGCGGACAAATAAATGGTCAAAAATAATGAACCACACTGTGAAGAGAAAATCCGAACAATGAAGATCTACAGGGGAAGTCGAAGTGAGCTCATTTCGGTAACCTGCGTATGGATGAAAACCTAAACTGGCAGTTAGGTAAGACGGTCTACTACCATAAAGCTTACAGCAAATTACAATATGTGTGAAGCACTTATGTAAGTAAACGTAATACAAAAAGTAAATTGGATAATAACTATTGCGTTAGCAACACTTTTGCTAACCAAGTTAAGATCATATACGGTGATGCAGGAAGTCTGTATAAATTAATCAACTAACGTTAGGCTTCGGTAATAGATACGATAAAAGATAATTACTGATCAAAATATATTTAACGGTAAGTTGGATAAGAATAAGATAAACAATTATATGAACTATAGTAAGGACCCAGGAATTAGGTTTAATGTACGTAATAGAAAAAATTAAATCAGATAATCACAGTTGTATTAGCAGACATTTGCATCATGTTAATATTGTATACGGTAGTGAAAATGGTCGCTATTAGTTAACCAGATAACGGTAAAGAATTATAGGTATTATAGGTAAAATAAGCAATCGCAGTGCCTACTTTTATGTCATTCTCATACGGTCAAACGAAACTGGAATCTACTGATAGTGGTTGGTGGCTATTCTCTAACTCATACCGCTTCTTGGCTGGCCCCAATTACAGCTTTACTGCTTGCTGGAGGCTGCATGTCACGCCATGTGAGTCGGCATCACTTCATCAAACGTGTCTCAAACAGGCAGGAATAAACCTGAAGAAACTCTCTAGGGTAGCGAAATACCAGGTTACGAGACGATATTGCCGATAATACGAGAATATATTAATAGCAGAGTGCTTGCCAATTTATCTCATGATAAATTAATACAAATAGCGTACCTGATAGTCAACAATTACAAGGATAATATCTCAACTTCGAAACTTGTCTTTTTCTCTACCTGCGCGTTCATCGCTCGGACGAGAAGACCACGTCAATACCTAAAATTATCTTCAACATATGTCAAGAGAACGTTGGAAAATGAGATACGGCTACGAATCCTTTGGAAATATATTCGTCGATACCGGTTGGGTGCATTCCAATTATGAAATAGATAATGTTTTAAATTTGAAGATAAAAATTCCAAGTTCAAAATAATGTAAGGTAACGAGAATATTAACCACATTAATTGAAAGGGAAGCAACTATATTTCTGGGTTTGGTAGCATTTACAACAATACACTAATCACTGTTATTGGTTTGCTTATGTGCGATTAGTTGACGGAGTCGTTCTAGATATCATGTGTTCATATCAAAGCGAGCAGAGGTGTCTCAAACGTCTAACAAAGGACTGTCTACAAAATAAATATTTTGTTAATTCTCTCGACGGAGAAAACAAATCAAAATATGATACGATGACAACAACAATATTGGTTACCGGCAGCGAGCAAGAAGTTTTTAAAGATGAGGTAAAAAAAATGGTGATGATGAAAATACTGGCTGAACAGACCTATTTAAAGTAAAGATAATTTGACAAAGTGGAGAAAACATTGGGTGTCAAACACGGTCAGTAAATGCTGTAAAACATCGTCTCGGACCAAGAGCCATTACAAAATAACTAAGTAGTTCATTACAAATTTGCAGCTAATTTTTCACAGACAAGATACTCAACATAATTGTTCTGGAATGGATTTACTTATCTGACGTATATTCAAAAGTGTGCTAGCACAAACCCAGAATAATTATGGGAAAAGAATGGTACGAGTATCGAAATATTTAGATTAGTAATGCCGATCTCGAGATTCAAATTCATTCTAAGATATATAAGGTTTGATGGTGTCAATAGTGGAGATAAATGGAAAACTAGCAGCAGTTACACTCATGATGTAAGAATAGGTATGCGCCATTTGAATATGACATAATTGAATAAATTAGAGATATTTACAGAATGTTGCGTTGTAGTTTTCCGAAATACATTCCAAGTAAGCCTAATAAGTTTGACTTTAAAGTATTTGCCCTGTATGACTCGGAGACCTGTTACACATGTACCATACAAATGTATGTCTATATGATCTTAGTAATTTTCCCAAGGCCATAGTAGAAAGACTCTCGAACCTATCAAAAGATTTAGAGGATACGTTACGGTTAACAATTGCTTTACTAGTGTAGAAATTGTCGAAAAACTTAAAAAATATTACATTTTCCTTCTCGGGTACCACAAGGAGAAATAAGATATTTGGATTTCATGAAAATTGCACTCCAGTCTCAATCATTTGAAGACTGAAAAGAGCGTTCTATTGTGGTCAAGTATGCAATTCGATGACGACTTAGATCAAGAAACTAGAACCAAAAATGCCTACTACATATAACCACACATAAGGTGGTGTAAATATGGTGGACAAGCTTCGCTCTGTTCAGCGGACTCTGGTGGTGTGTTATTCATTGATGCATATTGGTGGTATTAATTTCATGCATTATTAATTTCCAATATTCCCGCTTTAAGCCAGTATTCGTAATGCCATAAAAGCATGAACTTGCGAAATTATAGGCCATAAAGTCCAACCATTACCTCGGGTTTCTAGAAAATATCTGCGCAGATGTAGCAAGTGCGACAGAAAAAAATCGTCCAAGCCAATTTGATTGCAACAAAAGTAATGACTTTTTATGTGTGGAACGTGCTGTTATAGTATGTCTGAAATGCTTTGACAGGGCTTCATCAGGGTTTTGTGCTGCTATTACACTTTTAAAAATGCTTGCTTACATCACTAAAGAAAAATGGCAAAAAGATAGATATCTTAGCAACATATAGTAGTCTTGCAACAAGCAAGGAACTTTAATGTAGACTTATTGGACATGGATGCAGAGAGTATAAAAATTATGGCACAATGATGCAGAGCCATGGACTTGTGAGTATTTTAAACAAAGCTACAAGAAAGACGGTAAATTCACATTCTGGTATTGATCGTTTTTTCATAAAATGCAGAAATAATTTTCTACAAAAAATTAATGCGGTAATATTAGAACATAAACCCATGATCCAATTTCGTCTAATATAAAATAAAACTCATGATCCCATCTTGCTTAATGTAAAATTGAACAATTACAAAGCAGAAAATATGGCTAAAAAATATTCATACGAAGTCACTGATTTTGAAAAACTCTTAACATTAATGCAGCAGGCAGAATGGGATGGTGTTATGGGCATAGGTGATGCTGATATTTATATGATTTTATTAAAATTTTGAATGATATGACTATGCAATCTACTAAAACAAAACGGATTAATTGTATAAAAAGCGTTGATTTTACCATGGATTTCGAGTGGTTTGTTAGTATCGATCAGATATAGATATCAATTAAAAAAAGAGTGTACAATAATCACAACAATGTAGTGCTTTTGAATAGATATAGAGAATATAAAAAAATGTTTACCAAACTAATAAAAGTAGCAAAATAATCTTATTACAAAAATCTCGTCAAAAAAGAGCCTAATGACTCTAAAAAATTATGGAATGTTATAAAAGAGGCTACGAACGGCCAGAAATCCAGTATTGAAATAAATATTATTTTAGGGGATGACAAAATATAAATTTGCGACAAAAATTATTGTGGAAGGATTTGATAAATATTTTTCTAATGTACGAAAAAACTTGCAGACTAAATTAAAAACAATTCTGGGTTAAACAAAACAGGAAGCTAGGAGTATCATTTTTCCTTAATCCAGTCACAGAACCAGACTTAAATAAAGAAAGAAAAAGTTTAAGAAAAGGGGTTGGAGGGAGACGGGATAAGATAAACTCAGATATTATAAGAACATTTAAACTGTATATCATGAAAATATTGTTGCATATTTTAAATGTTGTTTTTGGTATTGGGGGTTTCCCTGAGGTGTTAAAAACTGCAGTAATTATTCCTTTGTATAAGCAGGATGATAAACAATCGACAGGTAACTATAGACTTATTGCTTTGACTAGTATAGTTAGCATAGTTATAGAAAAATGTTACAGATGCCAAGTAACGACATTTTTAGAGAAAAATTATTTGTTAATTAATAACCAATCTGCCTTTAGAGAAAACACCGGTACTGAGAACGCATTATGTAGGGTAACAGAAACTTGAAAAACTTAGATGATGGCAAGAGGGTAGTTGGCATTTTTCTGAGAAAGCATTCAATACTGTGGCACACCAAATTCTCCTTAATACATAGGATGACATTGGGGAAAGAGGAATCCCTAACTTACTAATTAAATCATATTTAAGCAGGAAACAGAAAACGAAAATATCAGGGACAGAAAGTGAAAAAATGACGGTTGAATTTGGTGTGCCACAGGGTACAGTTGCTGTTTAATATTTATATAAACTGTTTGTTGTCTTTTTTAGGGGAGAATGTTTTCTTTTGCAGATGATTCAGGGGCAATTATATGAGGTGATGACTAGGGAAAAACAAAGCAGAAGGCAGAATTAGCCTTACAGAAAAGTAAGTCTTGGTTAGATGAGAGCCTGCTCTCCCATAATGTTGAAAAGGCAAAATTCATCACTTTCTCACTCTCACCTTCTTCATTACTTAACTTCCAAGAAATTAAACTTCATGATCTTCATTGTAAAATAGCTCTAAATGGTAAATATCTTAATAAGATAGATAGAAAAACTGCTTTAATGTCCCTGGGTGTATTTATAGATGAGAATTTTACTTGGAAAGATCAGGTTATATGTCACAAATAAAATCAGAATACTAAAATATAAATTTTATAAATTAAGAAACATCTTAACCTTCAAGACGATAAAATCTGTTTATCAGGCATTGGTTTAGTCAATAATAAGCTATGGGATATTAGTTTGGGCAAGTGCAGGATCAACTATTTAAAAAAAAAAAAACTAGAGGTTTCACAAAGGATTATATATTTTTTTATTTAAAAACAAAAGATATCCATCTGAGATTGTATTTAAAGAAAGTGATTTACTAATATTCAATCAATTATATATTAAGACAATTATTAGATTTATGTTAATATCAAATTATGCAGCTCTAGATAATGTGACCTTACAGGGCCCAAAGCATGCTGTCTGTCAGAAAAGTGTTTATGTTGTAGGATCAAAAGTTTATAATAGTTTACCAGTTACGATTCGTTCTAAGCCTTATTTTAAATGTAAAAAAGAAATTAAAAAATGGGTGCAAACAAGTTATAATTAAATAATAAACTTTGTTGTGTAGAGGCAAAATAAATAACAATGTTTTTCTTTCATGAGTAATACATATATTATATCTATAATATGTAAGATATTACATAAGTAAATATTGTAAAAATATAAATTACAGCTTAGTTAACCTCTTAAAACCATGAAGCAAATGTTAATTTATTACTAAACTAAAACCTCAAATGATATTATTATAGTTTGATAAAAGGTGCACGCACAGCATATTGGATGCAATTGTGTACGCATAGGTAGTAAAGAGGATAATTGTTGCTGCTCGGTGTGGTATATTGTTATAATTGTACTGCTAAATAAATAATATTATTGGTTAGTTATTTCAGAATTAATTTTTATCTTTGGAATATATTTAAAATATTGTAGAATTATTTTAAATCAAATGTAAAGAGATTTAAACCATAAAATAAAAATTATTGACGCAGAAAATAATATAACATCAATAACTAAAATTATTTGAGAAAGAATTAAATAATACTGAAAAATTCAGCTCTGATTAGAAAGAACATGCAATGATTAGGAAATACTTCATTTCATCGATCAATCGTACGTCACGGAAAATTAAGTGGTCATCCAGCCTGATAATATGTTTTATTCATATTGGCAATTTTCCTTATTTGTGGCCTGTTTTTGAATTCTTTTATCTATATTTTTGAGCTTTCTCATAATTTTGTAATAACTCGTAATGAGGGCGAGCTTACTAGTTAGATGTATTAAATTTATGCATAAGTAGAGGAAATTGATGTCAAATAGAATAAAAGAAATTATAGGGAATGGATTTTTAAAAAGTATGCCGTTTTATAACAATTTCTCCTAAAGTCTCAAAAGTTTTACATTTAAAAATATTCAATACAATTTCTCGGCTAATTTGACATCAAATGGCTGAAAAGCATCTATGACTAATTCATGAGCCTCTTAGCTCGTGATTATATTTGACAGTGTAATTCTTCCATACATTTTTGCCACTGTCATTTCTCCATTTCCAGCAGCTTGCAAAATTTTCATAGAAAGAATGTCTGTATGCATATTATGCATATTCCTTAATATCCGCGTTATACATTTCAGGTCATAGAATAATATATTATGCCGGATAAAATAAAGAAAGTCATTTCTTTTATATTCATCGAATCAACAGACTGGCGTCGCGTCGCATCGCTCGTTCGCTCCGAACAAAACATAGTTTAGAGCGAAGGGATTTCTCTTTTGTTGGCGGCCGCGTGAAATTTATTTCATCGTGGATAAAGGTGAAAATGATATAGGTGCATTTTCAAGCGGTTCCTGTGAATATAGACGAAATTTTTATTAGGGTAATAGCACGGATTTATGTGAAAGTATAAAATGTAATAAAATTAAATATAACTTGAACAAATTTCTAGTGAAGAATTCCGATGGATTGCAGTAATAATTATCAATGCACTAAGTGCTAAGTTTACATGAAAATCTAGATCCTAATAATAATAGGTGATGTTGTCCCGTTCATAACGCGGGTATGCCAGTTCTTGTTTTTGGCAATAACGCTAGTATAACTGTGAGACATTATATTTAATAAAAGTTAATATAGTAATCAGTGATAGTCAATAACAGAAAAATAACTACAGCAATCTGTGTGCTATCCAGAAAGTTCATGCTTTTTGTTAATATTAAGTTATGAGTGAAGCTTTATAAGGATTAAATTTGGAATATAATAGCCAATAGCTATTATACTCCTAGATGCTTTCACAACGAGATTAGATATTCAGAATACTACATGTGCAAATGAACATAACTATAATCATACAATTGCCCTACTTTATTTTCGTACTTGCTTACAGGCATCAGTCCCTTATCTAAAATCACATGGCTGTTTGCAATAGAATAATAATATAACGGCACCTGTTGTGACTGTAGATAGACCACAAAATCAAAGGGTTCTAATAGTCAAAGCATAAGCAGAATTTTAGAGACAATTAGAGAAACCTTAGGGCATAGAGATGGGAACAGACCAATAATTTCATGAAGATATCTGCATTCATGTTATCTGAAATGGAATACACGCCACTTACCACTTTGAGTACAGTGACGTGCTTCTCGATTTGATATTTGAATTTGTTAGTTCATAACTAATCCAATAATGTGGCTTAAGAAAAAACGGCATGTGCTTAAGCAATCACACCTCTACAAAAGGACAAATTGCTTACAAGACTTTAACTTGTGGCGTCACGCATGTAGGCCTTTGCTATTTAGAGCGAGGATGAAGGAGGGGGACATGAAGGTGGAAGAGCAATCGCGATCGCGATCGCGATCGAGGCGCAATTGGGTGCAACGTTGTCAAACCGCTACGATATTGGCGAATATTAGGATGCCAGTATATAAAGAATATATCTCTTCCAATATTGCAAAAATCGATTTCCATAAGATACTCTTTCCTCTTATGTGGTATTTCGTAATTTATTTAATAATTAATTATCTAATACTACTACCTTGTTCGTGCGATTCAAAATAATACTCTCGATAATCTGCCTCTCGATGATCGGCAACGCCGCTGCGCGATGTGTAGAAATTCCCGAAATGGCAACAAGTAAATAAGTATGTAAATTCGTGCATCATTCCTAACCATCTCTCTAAATACATAAATACGTACATAAGTATTAGATACATTATTCATATTATGTATCTATACCTATAAAATACAGACACCTCGTCGGATAATTTGTCAATCTCAATAATTATCAGTGCCACTGGTTCCAATCAATAACACCTCTTGAGTGAGTATTGTTCCAACACCTGCCAATTATCGAGAGTCGACTGTACTTTCCTTATAGAGCCGTCAGCAGTGCAACATAACAAACGGTTAGTTTGAAAATTGATACATATCTCATGGCTGCGGTAATTGGTAATTATTTTCTCGCATTTTTCTGAAATCGGAACTATTTATGTGCTTTTAAGTGCGTGAAACTTGTATCTATTATTTCATTGTATATTTATGACTACAATTTATATTGTTAGGCGTATTTTTAACTACATAAAACTCTATATTTCGGACTTAAAGACCTGTTGCTTTTGTGGCGGTCGTCCGCTTGTGTACAGCACACTTAAAAGTTTTTTTTTAATTGTATGTATGTTTTTATCTCGTATTCAGCTAGTTTTGAGGTAACTGATATTTAGTGTAATTATGCCTCAAAAGTGTAGTAATCCTGGCTGTAATGGAACCTATAAAATTGAGCCTAGGGCGCATGTTTTCGGTTTTCCAAACAAAAATGTCTCAAAAACTATACCCCGATATCTTTGAGCCCACAAATAACACGATACTATGTGAAGCTCATTTTCCTGACGGTAGTATAATAAAAAGTACAACACTGGTAAGTTTTTTAGAATGGATTTACTAAAACCACTGCTAAAGGAAGACTGCATAGCATCTACTTTTTTAAATTGCTTTAGATATTTATCAAAAAATTTCAAAATACGGCCAGGTAAAGATGAAAAGCTCAAAAATATTGATAAGTTGTCAAAAGCCCTTGAAATAAGCAAAACTGAGTTTGAAGTACACGAAAAAATTATACTTTTTAATAATTTTGAGTTAATTGTCAAATTTTCTACATTTAATTACTAAAATATTGAGTTTCTGACCAAAGTTTGTCTCAAGAAGGTGAAAAATTAATTACATTTAAAATTGAGTAAGCAACTGGACATGCACTAATTGGGCGATTGTTATTAATTATAACTTGAATATTGAAACTTAATTACCAAATACTGATTTAGTGAACTTGATATGAATTATGTTCTCTTAGGAAAATTTCAAACAATGGCGATTTTCTTAAAAGCGAAGGCTTACAAGTGTAAAGTACCTCCTCCGAGCTCCATAAAGAACCACGTGGTATATTAAAAGAAACATATTAAATTCAAATGCAAATTCAAAACATGCTCTATTGTCCAAAGAATTAAGGATTCTCATTGATAAATCAAACAAACCGCAGAGAATATAAACTATAAACCAATCAAAAAAAAACAAGTTGAAGAAAAGACAATACAATTACAGTACAATGGTCAATACGTAAAGTCAATAAGTCAATAAAATCGGTTAAAAAAACAGGTTATAATAAAATGTACAAAAAATTAACAGCCAATACCAAACAACTGCTTTATAACGACAAAAATGGACTAACCTTGATCCAGATATCTCCATTCATCCTGGAAGTACTCCTTCATGCTATGGTAAGCTCTAGCCAATAAAATAGTTTTAACTTCTTTTTTAAATCTCTAAAAACACGTGAATGTTCTTATGTTTTTGGGAAAATTATTGCATGCCTTTTTTGCCAAAGACTTCTTCATATGTGTAGATGTAGATATTGGCAAAGGAATATGAGTGTGTTGTATTTTATATAATTAAATGTCAAAAATCGATGCCTGAACCACGTTTTCAGGCATCGTTTTTTGAGCTTTAATTATATAAAATTTTTATAAAATGTGACTTTTAACTTGTTCATTGTGATTTGACCGTTGTTTGTTGGTGTTGTTTGTTTTCTCTTCGTTGATATGTTTCTTCAGGTCCAATGACAAGCAACACTGATGACAGGATATTTACCGTCATACATTGGAGGTTTGATATTCTGTCCTGTGGTGAGTCCTTGATTTTGTTAGCCTTCTCCTTGTAGATTTCTCATTTCTTGCTGTATATTTCCTAATTCTTTTTATATATTTGCAACCTCTTTTTGTCCATTTCAAACTTTATTTTGCATATTGTCTAAAATATTGATATTTAAATTTTGACTGAAAATTTCCTTGATGCACTATTAAGCTCTAGCAGTTGAGTTATCTATGATAACCTCCGTATTTGTACAGATCGCCGCAAAACTACCAGCAAGGTATCTTTTGTCGTACCGAAAATATCGATTATTAAATCTGAATTAAAATTTTTCTTCATTCACTACTTCTAACACTTTAGTTATCTATGATAACTATTGGCCAAATCGTGCGCATTTTATGGAGATACTGCTATCTCTATATTTCTATAGCTCAAAAATGCAAATGTTTTAAAATATCAATCTTTAAATTTTGATTAAAAATTTCCTTGATTTATTATTTCTATATAGTTGTTTAGTTACCCATGATAACTATCGGCCAAATCCAGCACATTTCGTTGAAAGGTTACTGTCTCTATATTTGCCTAGATTGCTTCAAAATTTACATCAAGATATCTTGTATCGTTCTAAAGAAATATTGATTTTTAAAATTGAAATAAACATTTCCTTGACACAATATTTCTGTTTTGCGGTGTAGTTACCTATAACAAATGAATCGGTCATTTGAGAAACAACATAAGTTAGCTTGTGCAAAATGTTCAGAAACTAGATAAAACATTATAGAATATGTCCCTGGTTAACTACATAACTCACGATTTTTCCTTCCATCTGTTGTAATGATCCAAATAGGTGTTAACAGAGATTTTTTTATAAACTGTCATTTGAAGCAAGAAAAAAATTTTGAATGTCGATGACTTATGTTGTTTCTCAAATTAACGACGCTTTTAATTTTTGTTTGCCTAATTATGTTGTAGTTGTGGTTAGAAATTAATTAAACTACGTTTTGTCAGAAACAAGATATATTTAGAGGAACACAACTACTACGCTCGACGAAACCATTCTTCCAAAAACCCCTCTAACATGTCTCACAACGCTCTTTAATAATAGTACTACGCTCGACGTAACTCCACACTCCCAAATACCCCTCTAACATGTCTCACAACACTTTTTAATAATAGTACTACGCTCGACGTAACACCACACTCCGAATTACCCCTCTAACATGTCTCACAACGCACTTATATTAATAATACTACGCTCGACATAACTCCTATCTCCCAAGTATCCCTCTAACATGTCTCACAATGCTCTTTAATAGTACTACTACGCTCGACGTAACTTCACACTAAATAGGGGCCCCTAGGTTCCGTTTAAATGGTACCCGTCCGACGCACCATACCGACTTTCGTCGATTTCCACCTATTAAATCGATTTTTTTTCGCGGAGCCTACCCCCCACGTTCCACAGTTTTTTTTATGTCAAAATTCGTTCTTCCCGACCCCGAAAACCCCCCCGAGTCCCCATTTTCGCCTAAATCTGAGCTGTCTCGTGTTCGGTCTAGTACCAGCTCACGTTTCCTATTGACGCCAGCTTTGACTTCATTTGAGAAACAACATAAAACGAATGACTTATGTTATTTCTCAAATGAATGAAATATTTTTACCGTACATTAACGAATAACGTATAGTCTGACTTACGTGGTTTTTCGCTGGAATAGGTGTTTACATGTATAGATTACGAAATTGCTAATATCTCGTTTTCGGCCAAACAGTGACTTATGTTGTTTCTCAAATGACCGATTCAAATTATTTCCAAATTTAGCGCATTTCATTGCAAAGTTACTATTTTTATATTCGTTTAGTTCGCCTCAAAATTATATTGCCCTCAAGATATCTTGTGTCGTTCTTAAGATATCGATTTGTATATTTTGATTAGAAACTTTCATGATTATTATTAATTAATGTCTATATACCAGTTTAGTTACCTATGATAACTATAGACCAGATCCAGCATATTTCTTTAAAAGATTACTATCTGTTTATTTGTATAGATCGTCTTAAAATTGCCAACAAGATATTTTGTGTTAAAATATCGATTTTTAAAATTGTATTAATATTTTTCTTCATTCACTATTTTTGTCTGGCATTTAGTTACCAATAATGAATATAGCCAAAATCCAGCGCACTGCGTGAAGAAGTTACTATCACTATGTTTCTATAGATGCCCTAAAATGACCATCAAAATACCTTGCATCTGCCTTAAAATATCGATCTTTAAATCTTGGTTATGTCTGTATAGTTGTTTAGTTATCTATGATAACTATAAGCCAAGTCCAGCGCACTTCATTTAAAAGGTTACTATCATATCCCGTTATCTGTATAGACCCCCTCAAAATTGCCAACAAGATCTTTTGCGTCGTTTTTAAAATGTCGACATTTAAAGTTTATTTAAAATTTTTCTTCATTCAAAATTTCTGTCTGCCAGTTTAGTTACATGCGATAAATGGAGGCAAAATCCAAAGCATTTCTTGATCGCCTAAAAATGACCATCAAAATACCTTGTATTTTTCTTAAAATAACGATTTTTAAATCATGATTAAAAATTTCCTTGGATCATTATTTCTGTATAGTTGTTTAGTTTTATATCTGTATAGTTGTTTAGTTACCTGTGGTAACTATAGGTCAAATTTAGCACACTTCGTTGAATGGTTACTATATCCCCTTATCTGTATAGACAGCCTCAAAATTGCCATCAAGATATTTTGGGTCGCTCTTAAAATATCGATTTCAAATTTTAGTTAAAATTGGTCTTCATTCACAATTACTGTCTGGTGGTTTAGTTACGGTTAATAAATGTAAGCGAAATCTAGCACATTTCTTGAAGACGTTTCTATAGCTATACTTGTATAGATCGTCTAAAAATGCCCATCAAAATATCATGTATCTTTCTCAAATAATAACGATCTTTAAATTCTGATTAAACATTTCCTTGGTTCATTATTCCTGTGCAGTTATTTAGTTACCTATGACAACTATAAACCAAATCCATCCCACTTCGTTGAAATGTTACTCACCTATCCCTTAATTTGTATAGATCGCCTTAAAATTACCATCAAGTTATTTTGTGTCGTTCTTAAAATATCAATTTTAAAATTTTAGTTGATGTTTTTCTGTATTCGCTATTTCTGTCTGGCAGTTAAGTTACCTATGATAAATATAGGCAAAATCCCGCGCATTTCATGGAGAGGTTAATGTCATTATATTTGTGTAGATCGCCTAAACATGACCATCAAAATATCTTGTGTATTTCATAAAATATCGATCTCCAAATTTTGATTAAAATTTTCCTTTGTTTATTATTTCTGTATAGCAGTTAAGTTATCTAAGATGACTATAGGCCAAATCCAAAAAGTTTCTTTGTGAGGTTGCTATCCCTCGCTTCAAAATTGCCATCAAGTTATATTTTCGTTTCAGTTGAATTTTAACTCAAAATTTCCTTGGTATTTCTATAACCCAAACTAGTAGCAAATTCAGCATATTTCTTTGAGAGATTACTATTTTTATATTTGTATGAATCGCCTTAAAATTGCCTTAAAATATCTTGTGTTGTTCTTAAAATATCGATCTTTATTAACATTGGAAATGTTTTCGTTTTCGTATTATGTGGCATCAAATCGCGAAAAAGTGCATGCTACATTTGGCACTTCACTATACGCGTGAGAGATCATGTTAGTTTGTTTATGCGGACTGAATCGGTTCAAACGACAAAAATAAATTAAAACTAACTGAAGCTAACCGAAAGTTGATTGAACGACTAACCCAAACTCACCAAAAGTACCCAAAAGCACCGAAAATGGTTAAATTGTATCGGAACAGATTTAAAAAAATAAAAGTAAAACTAATTCAAACTGAACATTGGCGACTAACCATAACTAACCAAAAACATTAAGATTGGTTATAACGTATCGGATCCGGTTCAAATTACTAAAATAAATTGGAACTAATTCAAACTAACCGAGAGTTGATTAATAGACTAACCAAAACTAACCAAAAGAAATAAAAAACACCAAAAAGGCTAAAACGAATCGGAACATATTACAAATATTAAAACTAACCAAAACGAACCGAATTTTGGCGACTAACCAAAACTAACCAAAAACATTAAATTTGATTATAATATATCGGAGCTGGTTCAAATGACCAAAATAATTTAAAACTAACTGATACTAACCGAATGTTGATTGAACGACTAACTAAAACTAACCAAAAGCACAAAAAGGGCTAACGCATATCGGAACAGTTTAAATTATTATAGTATAAAACTAACCCAAATTAATCGAATTTTGACAATAACTAAAATTAACCAAAAACATTAAAATTGGTTATAACGTACCGGAACCGGTTCAAATGAATAAAATAAATTAAAACTAGCTGAAATTAACCGAAAGTTGATTAAACGACTTACCAAAACTAACCAAAGATAACAAGAAGCACCAAAATGGGCTAAAACGTATTGGAACAGATTAAAAATATTAAAGTAAGATAAAACTAACCCAAATTAACCGATTATTGGTGACTGACCAAAACTAGCCAAAAACATTAGAATTGGTTACAACGCAACGGAACCGGTTCAAATGACTTAAATAAAATAATACTAACCGAAATTAATCGAAATTTGATTGAAGGACTAACCAAAAGTAACAAAAATCACCAAAAATGGCTAAAAGGTATCAGACTAGATTAAAAATATTAAAGTAAGTTAAATATAACCCAAATTAACTGAATTTTGGCGACTAGCCAAAATTAACCAACAACATTAGAAATGGTTATAAGGTATCGGAACCGTTTCAAAGGACTAAAATAAATTAAAACTAACTAAAATTAGACGAAAGTTGATTGAACGACTAGCGAAAACTAACCAAAAGCACCAAAACGGCCTATAATGTATCGAAATAGATTACACAAATTAAAGTATGTTAAAACTAACCAAAACGAAGATCTATTAAAATTTATTATAACGTATAGGAACCGGTTCAAATGACTAAAATAAGTTGAGACTAACTCAAACTAACCGAAAGTTGATTGGACGACTAAACCACACTAACCAAATCTATCTATTGAAAGATGACCAAAATAAGTTGGGACTAAGTGAAACTAACTGAAAGTTGATTGGACGACTAACCAAAACTAACCAAATCTATGATAATTGATTATAACTTATCGGAGCTGGCTCAAATAAGTAAAACAAATTGAGATTAAGTGAAACTAACCGAAAGTTGAGTAGACGACTAACCAAATCTACTAAGATTGATTACAACATATCAGAACCGACTCAAATGACTAAAATAAGTTAAGACTAAGTTAAACTGAACCGAAAGTTGATTAGGCGACTACTCATTAAAATTGGTTATAACATATAGTAACCGGTCCAAGTGATTAAAATAAGTTGATACCAAGTGAAATGAACCGAAAGTTGATTAGACGACTAACCAAAACTAACCAAATCTATTAAAATTAATTATAATGTATCGGAACCAGCTCAAATGACTAAAATAATTTGAGACTAAGTGACACTAACCGAAAGTTAACTGACGACTAACCAAAACTAAACAAATCCATTAAAATTGATTATAACGTATCGGAACCGGTTCAAATGACTAAAATAAGTTAAGACTATGGAAAACTAACCGAAGGTTGACTGGACGTCTAACCAGACCTAATCAAATCTCTGAAAATTGATTATAACGTATCGAAACCGGCTCAAATAAATAAAATAAGTTGAGACTAAGTGGAGCTACCCGAATGTTGATTAGACGACTAACCAAAACTAACCAAATCTAATTAAATTGATTTTAACGTATCGGAACCGACTCAAATGACTAAAATAAGTTGAGACTAAGTGAAATTACCCGAAAGTTGATTCGACGTCTAACCAAAAATAACATAATCTATTAAAATTGATTTTAACGTATCGTAAGCGGTCCAAATGACTAAAATAAGTTGATACTAAGTGAAATTAATCGAAAACCTAACCGAAAATAACTAAATATATTAAAATTGATTATAACGATTCGGAACCGACTCAAATAACTAAAATAAATTGGGGCTAAGTGAAACTAACCGAAAGGTAATTGAACGACTAACCAAAATTAAACAAATCTATGAAAATTGATTATAACGTTTCGGAACCGGCTCAAATAGGTAAAATAAGTTGAGACTAAGTGAAACTAGCCGAAAGTTGATTAGACGACTAACCCAAGTAACCAAAAGTAACTAATTCTATTAAAATTGATTACAAAATATCGGAGCCGACTCAAATGACTAAAATAAATTGAGACTGAAGTTGATTCGACGACTAACCAAAAATAATGTAATCTATTAAAATTGATTATAACGTATCGTAACCGGTTCAAATGACAAAAATAAGTTAAGACTAAGTGAAACTAACCGCGTTAGATCGAGGATTGAGAGACGAATCGAATGCAGTTTTTACAACTACCACTAATGTTAGAAATTGTGAAAACGAACGAAACTTGAAGTAATATGCATTTATGTGTTATATTTTGATAAATTAAACTTACGTAAGCTGCTTAAAGTCATTAGATTCTGTTAAGGGCGGGTGAGGGTGACTTTTTGTTTCTCATGACAGACTAGTCGTGTTGTATTTCGTTAGATCGAGGAATGTGATACGAATCGAATGCAAATGGTCTTTTGCTTTTTACAACCACACTTGTAACGTTATAAACTGTAAAAAAGAACGAAGCTTGAAGTAATATGCATTTATTTGGTATATTTTGGTAAGCTAAACTTACGTAATCTAACCTGATCTCATCAAAACTTCTATCAACTCTTATATTTCCACACAATTTTGAGTTTTTTCAGATCTCAAATTTAATAAGCGTTGCATTCTGCTTCGGCATCTTCAATGTCTCCCCCGGTTGCATCTTTGTGAAGGACTGCGAATTTTTAAATTTGGATTGAAAATTTTCTTGGTTCACTATTCCTTCCTAGCAGTTTAGTAACCTATGATAACTATAGGGAAAATCCAGCGCATCTCCATCCAGAATGCCTTTTATGCACTATTAAGCCGTAGCAGTTTAGTTACATTTAATAAGTATTTGCCTCGTCCAGCGTATGTTTTGGTAGGTGGCTATATCTGTATTTGTGTATATCACTTAAAAATTCCCACCAAGGCAACTTGTGTCGTTCTTAAAAAACCGATCTTAAAATTTCGATTGAAAATCTCCTCGATTCACTCTTAGGCTCTAGTAGTTTAGTTACCTATAATAAGTGCTGGCCAACTCCAGCACGTTTCGATGAACTGTTAGCCTCTAAACTGACAAAAAATAGTCCTCTTTAATTAAAATTCTCTCTAGAGCCCCTTATATTACTTAAATAAATACTAAAATTGTGTTATTAGTGTCAACATGATTTTGTTCAAACTTAAATAGGACTTGTATAGTTACGCCTATGAAGTGGAATTTTATATTAAGAGAATATCGGCGTAAGAGGATAGCATAGATAGCCAAAGCGTAAAAAATCGAAATCCCTTCAAAGTAGCTGAGTGCATTTCCTACATTTGCGGAGTCTCTCAGAAAACAACGAGGTGATAACGCTCGATAAACCCGAAAAATGTAATGGATTTGATTATAATTTAAAAAAAAAATCTCTTCGTTCATATAATTTCCTAGAATTGTTGACTCGTGTCATTCTCCTGCAAATTGCCCAAGCGAACTGATGTTGGGGTCGAAGTATTGTCACGATAGCTCGGCTCATTTACCCTCGATGGGCCGCACTTCGTTACTGCCGTTCGCTGATTGCGTCTGTAATGGGCCAACTTAGAGCACAATAGATTTATATCGTGCTTTTCCTGACCTATTATTTTGCCCAAGTTTACTAAGCTTGTGTGTTTTGTATCTTTTGTCTGGGGGTGAGATGATACTTACGTTATACAAATTGAAGGATCGTTGTACGGTTTTTTTATATCATGCTCATATACAAGATCGAAAAAAAGACGTCTAGAGGTTATAAGAGATGGGATAAAATGCCACGTTCTTTCTTTTGAATCAGGAAAGAAATAGTTGTAAAAAATAGGAGCCCAATATTATGAAGCTTTCAGCCTTTAGGTATAGTACAATTCTCGCAAAACTGGCAAAATATTGCAGTTTCGCATGAGAGACACACATGAGAGTTTTCTATACCAAAAGGACAAGTGTCTGTCGATATTTAATAGGAAGTTTCCCAAAAATACATAAAGGTGAATAAATGTCAACGTATTTCAAGAAAAAATCTATCGATATTGATTTTAATTGGACAGAGTTATAGTCAAAGTCGAATATCGCTTTATTTTTAACACAGCAGTTGAGAAATTAAAATTAATTATCTACATTCTGACAGTAGAAAATATTTTTTTTACATTCAAAATATAAACAAATACAAAATGTTTGATAAATATAAATAAATAAATAAATAAACAAAAATAAACAAAAGGATTCATAACATACTAAACAGGTAACCACTACTAAAAGTTTGTATTAAAATATTCTTCCAGAGAATAAAATGCTTATGTCAGTAAAATGTTTTAGCAAACTTTTTCTGAATCTAGCTTCACTTTCCATTTTTCTTATGCGAAGAGGAGGTGGTTAAAAACTCTCGTACACCCATACCTCAGCCGCTCAGTTTTTGGGACAAGTAGTGCAAGTGTGAAGGAGTTTCGAAAATTGTAATCTGATGGAGGGTTAAGCTGATATTTTTTTATATATAAGGCAAGCTGTCCCCAGTATAAATAGTGAAGACAGTGTCAGCACAGAATTTTTCAAAAACAAGGCTCGACAGCGGGTACGAAAAGGATCTCGACACATATAACGCAACATAAATAGTGAGTGAGTAGTGAATGCAATCAGTCTGATCGCAAAACTGTTAGATGACAATTTATTTATTTAAGAAGAGGCATGGAGTTCAAATTTTAGTAGCTTGTCAATTGTCAATCCCAAAAACTAGCTAATGTCAGATGGACTGATTATTTTGTTTTGCATAGTAATAACTTCCAGATTACATTTGAAACTCACAATATTGGTCTTAAAAATATTAGGTTTGTTTTAGCAGCGATTTCAAACCAAAACAAAGCCATCCGGTGTTTGCGCAAACTCCGGATGGCTTGGATTTGGTTTGGTTTGGGTTTAAATCGCTGCTAGAACAAACCTATTAAATGTCAACCTGTTAGACTTCACCAAAATTAAATCTTCAGTAGCCTCTAGCTAATTAGGATCTGAACCATTTCAAAGTATTGTCGTATCATCCGCAAAGACAGTAAATTTGCCATTAATTGGGATCTGCGGAAGATCGTTGAAGGAACAAGATCGTTCCAAGGACGGAACCCTGGGGCATACCTACATCAACTTGTAGTCGACTAGACTCAGCGTTTCCAAAAAGCACTCTTTGTGTTTTACTAGTTAAGTACAACTCCTCTGAAAATATAGATAATATCAAGTTTCTCTTATGCTTATATTTTTAACATCAGAATGAAAGTCTACTAATCGTGTAAAATTAATCTTTACTAAGAAATAAAATATTTAAGAAGAGTATTTATACAACACTTATTTACAATACGGCATTGAGACAGGATTAGCTATAGGTATCCTTTAGCTTTATTGATTAACGGAAAATAGCTTGGGTTAGTCTTAAATATCTGCGATGAAAGAAAAATGTCTAAAATTTCAGATTTCAGATAAAGAGGAGAGAAAAAATTGGATAATTTGAAATCAATCATACTAAAATTTAGACGGTGAATAAATTTCATCAACCTTAATTGATAATAATTGGGAAAAGCTTAATTAAATAGAAAACATATGATCACGTCAACTAATTTCCAAAAGATTGTTCTAGAACTCCAAAATAACAAAATCTAGGTTAAATTGAAATATTATTTAATATTTGTACTAGTTTCAATGCAATATTGGGCAATTTTTCTCTTGCACGAAATATTTGTTTAAGCAGTGAATATAGAAATGAAGGAACGCGACAAGATAAGATGAATTTAGGTTCTTAATGAATTTGTTTTGTAAATTAGTAAACAATCCTGTAACAAAATTATCAAATATCATTTAAAATGCACCTATTTCATCTTTTTAATTATCCCTCGAAGTTTCTTTAGAAACATTTTCATTTATAGGATAGTCTCGTTTATAGTGAAGTAGTGAATGAATACATTCCTTTGTCTCTGCTAAATATCTTGACGAGATCCACATGTCTTTCACTCTATGCACCTAGACTTTCTAGAACTATGTTCAATTGAGAATTTATGAGGTGCACTTGCAAGCCATCCGATGAGGTTAAGTGTACTTTTCAGACTTTTATTTCGATTATCTTAGGTACTTAAATTCTACCCTTATAGACTTACAGCCATTATATTTGTTGTTCTCATGAAACTTTATACAACTTCTTTAAACGTACACATGTCTCTTTTCAGATATGTTTCATTTTCGGTTCAAACATGTCATCCTCAGTGGGCTTAAGAAAGTTGAAATTTTCTAGTAGTGCAAATCCTGCTTTTAACTCTTCAAAATTTAACCGAAATTACACTTGAAAACATCTATATATTATTTATATTATTATATTTATATTTATTCAGATAATAGACAATAAAATCTCGTTCGCAAGTGATGTTAAGCCAAAGAGTCACAACTTTAGTCCAAGTGTCGCTAGCCTCCAAGTAAATTTACCTACTACATCTTAATTCTATGTGCGTATACAAGGAGTCACTAGTTAATAAATACTACATAAATATTTATTTATTGACTGCTTTAACGTGGTTGCTAATTACTAAATCGGTTAGCATCGGACAACATTGAGCGAAAGTCCAAACAGAATCAGAAGGGCACGTTGGGAAACCTCGTAATAATGTATTTAGGATTAACTGATTAGTTGTATTCTGTCCACGAGGTTTTGTGTTGTGATAAAGCAATGGAGTTAATGATGATGGAAGAGTATGCAATTAACAGTTTAAAACTAAACCTTGCCCGCACGGTAATTAGGTAAGTATTAAATATTGATGGCTAAGGTTTCTTTATCGAATATAACAGAACATATTATGCAATCATTTTTATAGGATGTAAGTATTATAATCTTATTTTCGGAAAGAGCACAATTCAAATCGAAATCTGCTTAGTATCTCTATCAGCAGAAATAATGGTCTCCAATTTTAACATTGAAAATGTTTTTGTTTTCCTCTTATGGGGTATCAAAACACGAAAAAGTGCATGCTACATTTGGCACATCACGTAATATACGTGAGAGATCGTGTTAGCCTGTTTCTAAGGACGGAATAGGTTCAAATGACAAAAATAAATTAAAGCTAACTGAAACTAACCGAAAGCTGATTGAACGACTAACCCAAACTAACTAAAAGCACAAAATGGGCTAAAATGAATCGAAACAAATAAAAAAAAAAATAAAAGTAAGATAAAACTAACTCAAAGTAACCGAAATTTGGCAAATAACTAAAACCAATTATGGCTAAAACTTATCGACAGATTAAACATATTATAGTAAGTTAAAAATAACCCAAATAAACCGAATTTTAGCGACTTACCAAATTTAACCAAAAACATTAAAATTGGTTATAACATATCGGAAAGTTGATTGACTGACTAACCAAAACAACCAAAAAAATAACCAAAGCACCAGAAGGGGCTAAAATGTATCGAAATAGGTTACACAAATTAAAATAAGTTAAAACTAACCAAAACGAACCGAATTTTGGTGACTACCGAAAACTAACCAGAAACATTATATTTGACTATAACGTATCGGAGCCGGTTCAGATGAATACTTTGGTTTCTTGAGAGTGAGTTTCCAAGGTCGCATCACGACACGGAAAATTTTAGGGAACGTCACGACACGGTTTATGCATAACTGATTATAATGTATCGGAACCGCTCAAATAAGTACAATAAATTAAGGCTAAGTGAAAATAACCGAAAGTGGATTGGACGACTAAGCAAAACTAACCAAATCTATTGAAAATGATGAGAACGTATCGGAACCAGTTCAAATGACTAAAATAAGCTGAGAATAAGTGACATTAATTGAAAGTTAATTAGACGACTAAGCAAATCTATCCAAACCTATTAAATCTCATTTTAACATATCGGAACCGGCTCAAGTAAGTAAAATAACTAGAGACAAAATGAAAGTAACCGGAAGTAGATTAGACAACTAACCAAATTTATTAAACTTGATTATAACGTATCGGAACCGACTCAAATGACTAAAGTAGGTTGAGACTAAGTAAAACTAACCACAGATCTAGGAAAGGGAAACTAACCGCAAGTTGATTAGACGACTAACGAAAGTTAACCGAACCTATTAAAATTAATTATAACGTATCAGTAAAAAAAGTAAAAGTAAAGTAAAAGTATTTTTTCTTCAAACGTCAGTAAATCCATCATTACTCGACTGTGTAGGCGGCAGTGAAGTTTCGTTTTTCCTCCGCCGGAGCTTTACTTTTCACTTTTCCGCCGGCGGAGGTAAAAGTGTTGTCATATCAACATAGATATAATACAAACAAACATCAAAATAAGCGTCAACAACTCAAGAGTTATTAAACTAAAATTTGTATTTATCACTCAATTTGTGACTGCATTTCTAAAAATCACTAATTTAGGAACAAATTGGTTATTATTTAATCGAACTTACTCAATAACTGCTTATCAATACGGAATTAAAACGCAATCGAAAGCGCAATTTTAAAAAAATAATTATTGTTGACAGTGTCCACTGACAGCTTTACGTGACATTACTATAGCTACAAAATGAGCCTATTCACCGACACCGCACCGGTCTAAGCCGCCTTGCGAACCCACTTATCTTTAATAATAATTATTATTACTATTAAAAAGAGACGATTTTGCATTAATTTGTCGACATTTGAAGAAAAAACAGCATATTTTATTTGGAGGAAAAGTTACTTTTCATGGCTTGCTCTCTATTACCAGCCTCACTCCGTTCGGCTGTTAAACACGAGCGCGCCATGAAAAGTATTACTTTTCCTCCATATAAAATAATATACTATTATTTGTCTTTCAGTTACATATACACATAAATAAGACACGTCAAAGAAATTTGCATACCCTGATAAGGATACAACTCACAAATATGTGACATTAAACAAAGGTATATAAAAACAAACTTGAGAGCTGGACGAACTAAAACGCCGATTCAACTACAAGCCAAAACATACTCGTTTAGCGCATAAAAGCTGCGATTAACGAGAAACTCCTTTAATTTTTTTCTGAATATGCTATCACTTGGAGAAAGTTTTATTTTATCAGGAAGCAAATTAAAAAAGCTGCAACCTGCATAAATAGGCGACTTTTGATAAAATGAATGGTTGGGCCGGATTAAACGAAAAGTATCTTTTTTCCTGGTATTGTGACCATGTATATGGCAATTAAGAATAAATAGATGTTTGTTTTGGTAAATGTGCATTAAAAGCTTAAACAAGTATATGGAAGTTAGAGTGAGAATTTTTTTATTTTTGAAAATTAATCTACAGCTTGAATTATATGGTAGATTAAAAATAAGACGAATTATTCTTTTCTGTAGCACAAAGAGTCTGTTAATATCCGATGATTGTCCCCAAATGACGATGTTGTAAGATATGTGTGAGTAAACCATAGCATAATAGGTTGTCAATAGGTTTTTTTCGTTAAAAGAGTTTTTCAGTTGAGCAATGGCAAAGTGTGCACGGCACACTTTACCGCATATGTAATCTATATGATCACTATATAATAAATGCCTATCAATATAAGTACCCAGAAACTTGACACAATATTTAGTTTCTAGGTCAGTATTTCCTATTTTAAAGTTAAAATTTTTACCTTGCCTACGGACATTATGGGCCTCGAGAATTATAGTTTTATCATAATTTATCATAAGCATATCCTTATGACACCATTCATTAAAGCTCACCAAGACATTTGTAGCTTTGGCAAAAACTGTTTCTGAGTCTTTATCAGATACTACAATAGACGTATCGTCTGCATACATAAAAACGGACCCGATAGGAACATGTTTGGGAATGTCATTAACATACAACAAAAATATCAGTGGACCAAGAACACTATCTTGAGGAGTACCTCGATGTAATTCAAAGGTTTCGGATTTGCAGTTTTCCACTTTCACAAAACTTTTACGGTTTCTTAAAAAAGACATAATAAAATTGTTGGCAGGGCCGCGGATTCCAAGCGCGTCTAGTTTGCTAGACACAAAGTTAATGTCTATTGTATCGAACGCACGCGACAAATCGAAAAAAAATGATATCGTACACTCATTTTTATCCATATTATCATTAATCAATTGTACATATTCAATACATGCGGTTTCAGTTGACTTGTTTGTACGAAATCCATGCTGAGATCCAGTGAGAATATCAAAAGACTCTAAAAACATACAGACTTTCTCGGTGACAGCCCTTTCAATGATTTTTGAAAAAACACTACGTATCGATATAGGTCGGTAGTTATCCATATCATGTCTATCGCCCTTCTTATAGACAGGAGTGATTGAGGATAATTTTAAACTGTTCGGAAATTGGCCAAGTTCAATAGACTTATTTATTATGTAAGTAAAGGTACTACAAATACATCAGAACATTTTTTAACAAGGTCGACAGGAATATTATCATAACCACAGGATTTCTTACTTTTTAATGACTTTATGATATACTGAATTTCCCCAGGTGTTACTGGAGACAAAAAAATTAAATTTTCCTGTTCCCGAGATGTTGTACACTCTTCAGAGAGGGAATTTTTAAAATGTGAATTAAGCTTATTGTCGACGACAACAGAAAAATATTGCGCAAAGGAATTTGCAATATCTTGAGGACAATTGATGGTTTTAGTGTTAATGTGAAGTTCCGTAATTTTTTTTTCGTGATTTAGTGTTACCTATACTTTTATTTACTAGGCTTCATAAGGTTTTGGACTTATTTGTCGAACGGTTTAAAATGATGTTAATATGCTTCTGCTTTTCAATTTGGATTAATTTATTCGTATCTTTTTTAAGTTGCTTATACTGATCATTAATCTGTACATTATTGCTATTTTTTTCAGCCAATTAATACCTTTTAGGTCATCCAATCGTTTTTTAAGTTCCACTGAAAATGTAATTTTATTTCTTTTATTATTTCTTATGATGTTCTTTCCCATTAGGTGGGCATGATACCTCAAAGCACCACAGCACGGAGTTCATGAAGTCATCATATATATCGTTAATATTTGTACAATATGCCGTATCGATAACAGAGTAACCTACACTAAGCCTAGTAACAAATTCATAAATTGATTCCTGGTTCAGCGACCTAACAAGAATCCTGTCACATTTTGATATGCATTTTTCATATTGATTTGCAAGGTTAAAATAGAGTAATTGTGCAACATGGTCAGATAAACCAGGATCGAAGTTATCAAAATTTAGATTCGCTAATCCATTGCTTACGATTAAGTAATCTATGCTAGTGCAACTGCGGTTATTGCCCACATTTGCCACTCTTGTTGGTGTATTTACAAGGGATGTTAAGTTGTATGAATTTATAATGTCCGTAAGAATCTTGTAACTAATGTCATGCGTCTTATCAATATTAAAGTCACCAGTTATAATAAAATGTTTATATTTGGTATAAATAGTTTTTAAAATATAGTTTATTTTGTCAAAAAATATATTTATATTGCCTGACGGCGACCTATAGATATTCAGTAAACACGTATCTTTTTTGTAGACAACAGCTGAACATTCAAAATGTACTTCCTCTGAATGTGACACTACGTGAGAAAGTTCGATACACTCACTACAAACCGTGTCTTTAACGAAAATCGCAGAGCCACCGTGTATATAATTGTTCCTGGCAAAACAGCTAATCTTTGTGTATCCATCAATGTTACACACGTCCATATTTACGCTAGATAGCCAATGATCGCATATTGTCAAAAAATGTACATTTTTTTTACTTAATAATAGTTCTAAAAGATTAACCTTATTACTAAGACTTTGTATATTAATATGTAAAATACACAATGTCATCAGTCGCGGATTCATCTTTAGTGGAAGCAGTAGGTATTATTTTTTTTACTTCCTGCTCTTTAGTCAGGTACTTTTGGGGTTGATTTGATTGTAAAAAAAGTATAGTTTTTTACTATAATGTGTTCAGGCCAGGCTGATGCATTTAGAAACTCGCTCTTAAAATCACTTTTAATACCGACCTTAAAACTGCTGTTGTTTCCCTTTGAATTCAGCTTAAAACACTTGAACTGCTGGTTTGGCCACACGTCACTTAGGTATGCTACCATTGTCTTTTCACTAACATCCCCACTAATTCTTCCTACGTACATCCAGGAGAATAATTGCGCACCCTGTATTTTTAAGGATGCCGATTTGTTTGCAACATGAATAATTGGTTTACGTATGTTGTTTGCAAGTACACTACTTTCGATCGCACTATTTACATGCCTGGTCTTGGGATTTTCGACCACTGATGTTACTTGCGTTTCGGCAGATTGCTGAAATAGAGGATGGATTGACAATAGTTTTTGTGCGTTGGATGCGTTTAATGTGGTTTTGTTAGTTGCGCTGTTAGTAGATGGGCCCACCGGGATAGTACAGGAGTTATTAATTTGTTTTTCTTTCAGTAACGATATTACATCTTCTTGGTTTTTTAGCCGATGTTCCATTTGGCTGACTAGACTATTTGTTACCTTTAACTGATCCTCGAAGAACGATACTCGTAATTCATTTTGAACACATGCTTTCTTTGTGCATTGCTTATCTCTGTTATCGGTAACTTCTTACGATGTGTCGAAGAATTCTTCATTTTCACCAGGATTTACACTATTTGAAAGACTACAAAAAACTACTAAGCACTATGTTCTCCCGGGTGTTATCTGGCAATTTCTTATAAATTAATAAATCAATTAATTTATCTTTTTTAAGTTTATTTAGTTCTGCAGAGATCGCAGTAATGTCACCGTGCGCCATCTTCGTAATCAAAACAGCTCAATTAAGTGAAATAAGTTGAGACTAAGTGAAACTAACCAAAAGTTGATTAGTCGACTACCCTAAACTAACCAAATCTATTAAAATTGATTATAACGTATCAAAAGAAGTGAAATGACTAAAATAAGTAGAGACTAAGTGAAACTAACCGGAAGTTGATTAGACGACTAACCAAAAGAAGCCAAATTTATTAAACTTAATTATAACGTGTCGGAACCGACTCAAATGACTAAAATAATTTACAACTATGTGAAACTAACCAAAAGTTGATTAGACGACTAACCAAAATTAACCAAATCTATTAACTTTGATTATAACATATCAGAACCAGCTCACATAAGTAAAAAAGTTGATACTAAGCACTAACCAAAAGTTGATTAGACGACTAACCAGAATTAACCAAAACTATTAAAATTGATTATAACGGATCGGAACCGACTCAAATAACTAAAATAAATTGTGACTAAGTGAAACTAACCGAAAGTTGAATAGACGACTAACCAAATCTATTACAGCTGATTATAACATATCGCAAAAGGCTCAAATAAGTAAAATAAGTTGAGACTAAGTGAAACTAACCAGACATTGAAGCGACGATAATACAATACTAACCAAATTTTTTTAAAATTGATTATAACGTATCGCAATTGACTCAAATGACTAAAATAAGTTGAGACTAAGTGAAACTACTCAAAAGTTGATTCGACGATAAACCAAAAAAAAAATAATTATAACGCGTAGGTACCGGTTCAAATGACTAAAGTTAGTTGAGACTAAGTGAAACTAACCGAGAGGTGATTGGACGCTGGAGGTGATCTAAACAAATATATTAAAATTTATTATAGTGTATCGGAACCGGCTTAAATATGTAAAATAAGTTGAGACTAAGTGAAACTAACCGAAAGTTGATTGGACGTCTAACGAAATATATTGAAATTGGTTATAACATATGGGAACCGGCTCAAATAGGTAAAACAATTTGAGACTAAGTGAAACTAACTGGAAGTTGATTGACGACTAACCAAAATTAATCAAATCCATTAAAATTGATTATAACGTATCGGAAATAACAAAATAAGTTGAGACTAAGTGAAACTAATCGGAAGTTGAGTAGACGACTAACCAAAACTAACCATATCAATTAAAAATTGATTTTAACTTATCCGAATTGACTCAAATATGTAAAATAAGTTGAAACTAAGCGAAACTAACCGAAGGTTTATTCGACGACTAGCCTAATCAATTAAAATTAATTTTAACGAATCGTAACCGGTCCAAATAACTAAAATAAGTTGATACTAAGTGAAATGAACCGAAAGTTGATTAGACGACTAAACGAATTTATTAAAATTGATTATAAGATATCAGAACCTACTCAAATGACTAAAATAATTTGAGCCTAAGTGAAACTAACCGAAAGTTAATTGACCGACTAACCAAAACTAACCAAATCCATTAAATTGAATATAATAACGTATGGGAACTAGTTCAAATAACTAAAATAAGCTAAGACTAAGGGAATCTAACCGAAGGTTGTTCGACGACTAACCAAAAATAATCTAATCTATTAAAATTGATTATAACGTATCGCAACCGGTTAATATAACTGAAATAAGCTGATACTAAGTGAAATTAACCGAAAGTTGATTAGACGACTAACCAAATCTATTAAAATTGATAATAACGGATCGGAGCCGACTCAAATGAATGAAATTGAGATCTATAACAGACTGCCAAGTGAAATAAAGAATGCTAAATCATTCGCAGTATTTAGAAGGACACTAAAAGATTACCTGGTCGAGATTTGTCCTTATACTTTAGAAGAGTTTAATAGTTTTACCTAGTTTGTTTATTGTAACTATTGTATTTGTTGTTACCTTCAATTTTATGTACTTTATCAATGTAATTTTATGACGGATCCTATACAATTATTATAATATTGTAAAAAAGGAATAAAGAAAAAAAAAATAAAAAAAAAAAAAATAAAATAATTTCAGACTAAGTGCAACTAACCGAAAGTTGATTGATCGAATAATCCAAACTATCTAATTCCATTAAAAATAATTAAAACGTATCGAAACCGGTTCAAATGACTGAAATAAGTTAAGACTAAGGGAAACTATCAGAAAGTTGATTGGACGACTTACCAAAAGTAACCAAATCTATTAAAATTGATTATAACGCAACGGAACCGGCTCAAACAAGTAAAAAAAGTTGCGACTAAGAGAAACTAACCGAAAATTGATTAGACGACTAATCAAAACTAACCAAATCTATAAAAATTGATTATAAAGTGTTGGAACCGTCTCAAATGATAGACTAGTTGTGTTTCATATCGTAAGACCGAGGAATGTGAGACGGATCGATTGCAACTGGTCATTGGCTTTTTACAACCACCACGTTTTAAATTGTGGAAAATATCGATACTTGAAGTAATATACATTTATTTGGTATATTTTGGTTAACTAAACTTACGTAATCTAACCTGATCTCACCCAAATTTCAATCAACTATATATTTCCACACAATTATGAGTTTTAATAAGCGTTGCATTCTGCTTAGACATTTTCAATGCCCCCTCGGTTGCATCTTTGTGAAGGACTGTGAATTTTTGCCTGTGCAGTTTTTATATATATTTTTACCTACAAAAGCTAACGTTGTTAATTTATAATTTATCGCATTGATTCACAAAGACTGCTTTTCACTTGTAATTAATTTATTTTCATTTTCCTGACTCGTATTAGTTCATAATAAATTGATATAATAAGCATATATTTGACCCAGATAAACTATTTATTTTTGGAGCGGTCCTATGCTTGAAAAGAATTTCTTGGCGTTTCCATATCTGGTAGTAAGGTTGGTACTCCAGAAAATGACAAAATGTTTAAATGAAAGTGAACAAGAAGTGATGTTAAACGACGAAAAGCCTTGGGATGGAGGAGAAGGACGGGGTGTAACTAAGTCTGAGGAGAGTGAAGAAGAACTAAAACCAGTGTGTGACGGCGCTGCAATACTAAATGAAATTGAATCCCTCACAGCTGAAAGAGACAAGCAACAAAATAAATAAGCCCGCAGAGACATTTTCGAGCTTTCCGAAGGTGTACAGATATGGGTAGCAGTCGGATGCAAAGCAGTAGTGGACTAAGAAAGTCGCATTAAAAAATTCCTCTCTTGAACGTTATTGGCTATGTGATTAATTTTGAGATTCCTGTTTTTATAGAGAATTTGGTCTTCCAGAGCAGTTTTCAATCAGTGTCTAGTCCCTAGAACTTTATGGTTTCCGGTGTGACAACGAATTGTTGTCAAACTGAATATCTCCAGCTACATACTTAAAATTAACTTATCAAAATTGAATGTCAATAAATTTGCGTCACGCCATTTCATAATATACATTATATCACCAGAAACTAGTTCAGACATTCATTCGTGCGAAAAAGGTGAATTTGAGTCCGGTAGACAAAAAACAATTATCGTTAATATATATCAAAACAAATGTGTCCCAACACTCGTCCCTGAGGAACGTCAGTTAGTGATTCCTGAAATACGTCCCCACCAAGCAACACTTGTGTTCTTTCAACCACCTGAAACCCCTCTATATCATTTCAAGCTTCTCCAACTCTATTTCATGATCAACCCAGACAACAGCCTTTGTCAAATCACAGAACGCTGCCGCGCCACTCGTTCCCCAATATGAGCGGTACATAATTTCCCATGTATGAAACCATGGCATCATTGGCACTCTTACCTTGCAGAAAACAAAATTGATTTATTTTGGCCCTATTTCTTCTTAGATCCTGAAATTCACTACTAATTGCTTAAACATTGTTGTTGTTTTGGCAAATATTCCTGGATGATGTCGTCTGCGTATGCTTATTGAGATCCTCGGAAAGACATTTTAGTGTTTTAATAAAGTAATGACTGATTTCGTCAGTTGCAATTCCACATAATTTTCAAGATAATACTTTATCTCACTCAATCTCATTTCGATATGAATATTCTCTTATCAAAAATAATCGCCAAGTCCACAGAGCTTTGCATTGATACCAGAATACCATGACTTTAGTGATCTTCTACACTTGCAGTGTTAGGGATAATCGATTCTTCAGATAATGGTAATGGATATTTCCAGTAAATAAGTTATCCTGCTATACGTCATTTAGGTGCTATTTAAAGATTTGAAAAAACGGGCATGTCCAAAAAAATTAAATTCAGTTTTGCAGCATTTAAAGCGTACTCAATAGTTTATTTAACAATAGTCTGTCTACGAATGCAAAGATAAATAGCAGACGTAGCAACTCCAAATAATCGTTCTGTCACAAGAAGCTGCAGCCATCGAAAACTAACTGGTGAAAACGCGACGCCAATTGTTTGAACATCGAGAACAACCACAACATACGTCAACTTCAGCAGATATCGAGAGAAAATCGAAAATGAACAGCAAATGGAAACGAGGAAAACCGCAACTGATGTGTTCTGGGTCGACCCATCAATTTTAGTACGTCCTCAATATTTTGCTGTCCCGAAATAGAATAATCAGGCTGCTAATTCAATTGGAAACGATGCGGTGGCAAATAATTATTCTAGATTATTGTACCCTGTAAACGCTAATCACAAATGGAAAAAATACCGTAATTGACAGCTAATTGAAATAATTTCAGAATAGATTTTGATGCCGATGCCAGGAGCAATTTATTTCATGTTTGCCTTTATTTAAATCCCTGTCAATTGCTTGAACGTTACAAGTTGTTGCTGCTAATGCAAAAAGCAATATGAATTATTTTTAAAACGATACGTTCCGTAATAAATATGGTGTTAATATCTATAATACTGCGAATAGTTCTACACGCATCATTTTTGTTGTTCTAGCATATTATCAGATTTGGTTAAAAAAATACTTTACTGCCACGGCTAGTTTCGGTAAATCGGTATTTTACCTTGAAGAGTACAGGAGGATGGTTCACTGTAGCCGTGTGTACTTTGGGTCTGTAGGCGTAAGAACACGGTTTGTTGGCGAATGAGAGATGTGCGCTCTGT
>MU183142.1:245064-284500 GCA_016904865.1 Pissodes strobi
ATATATAAATGATTTGTGTTGGCCAAGCTTTATTTGCACCAAGGCTGCCAGAGCGACTACCAATTAGTGCACACAAAATAAACGTTGTATTATGTATAGTCTAGCAGAATAAACTTGTCTGCCTATTATTCTGTTGTGCTGTTGGTTTTCGTGCAATTCATTATTCAGTTTTGCCATTGATTTTCCAACAAAACACCTTTAAACAACAATTCATGATCGAAACACTACACCAACGACTTCATTACGGAAGTTTACGCAGCTATCGAAGGCAAATAATTAAACCAATTTTGTTTGGTCGATTGTTGGAATCGAGCATTAAGTTCCAGCCTGTTGTGTCTACTAGCAAGGGAATCATAAATAGAGATAATAAGGATGCAAACTCAGAACTTCTGAAATTGATGGAATCATTTTGGGTCAGCTACAATATTTCTTATCGAATTGGCGTGGCTTGTGATTTGTAATTTATAATTCGTCTTTGAAATATTTGATGATATTATTTTCCGTTTAATCATAGAAGGAAATCATATTCCATTTTTTCAGAATTTTTATTAGTCAACTAGACCCAATAAGGTCAACTGATGAAGAGCAGAGCCTGCGAACTTTAATTTTGTATTTAATTATTTAAATATTATATTCATCGCTATGAATGATAAAATCTCGGATTTTGCAAAACATACTCAACAAAAAATAACATTATTACATCTTGCGTTGTAAATTGATTATATTCTCCCCTCGTTCAATCGAAGTGCAAAATTAATTTATTCTTTATTTGAACCTTTAAATGGTGAATTTCTCTCATGAAACATGATTACGAAGACATTTCGAAGCCAAATGTGGAATACTAAATTTTAAGAAAAAAATTCTTAAAATATTTCTAAATTGTTTGTTTTCAGACTAGAAATTTTAGAGTCAGACTACTTTGACCAAGTTTATTCAAATTGGCATATTTAAAAAAACTTCAAAGGTGTGCATTTGCATATTTATAATTACATTAGCCACACTTTTATTGTAAAGATCAATGTAATGTAGAAATGTACATTGTCTCAATCATCTTTATAATATTCTTTTTTATATAAAGTTTGTATTTCCTATATGATGTTCATTTTTAGTTAATACCTGATCCGGCGCAAGTCTTGCTCCAAACAGTAACTGTTTTGGTTTTGTTTAGGATATCCTTAAGATTTTAGGTATTTATCACGAAGTAATGATGAATTATTTGAATCACATAAAAACGCGACACCGTTGGAATGGAAGTAATCTGATATAAACCTAGCAGTTTGTTCGAGATAATTTCGGCGATCACAGAAAAAGGAAGTTCCTAATTACTAGAACTAGATCTTTTTAGGTCATACCACACAGGCAAATAGCTCTTTATAATATATTCATATGTTTTAGCATCAATTCCGTAAATTCAAACGGCGCCCCAAATAGCCGTCACTTTTTTCTAACTCAAAATTATTCTCATCCAGTACAAGAGACCTGTTGACTTTGGCTCCTTTTGAACTATAATATCTTTTAGCTGGCAGGCGTGTTAAGAGTTATTATATTTTCAGTTTCCAAGAAAAAAAATCTATTTTATACAGACGCTCCATCATAGTATATACCTTTGCATTATTCATGTAGTGAGTCTCTGAATCAGATGTACTTTCAATCGATATTTGGCATATTTCTCTGGGATATATGTCTGAAAAGAGCACCGACTTCTGCAACATTTCATCAATTGTGTAATATTTTCCTGAGTTATACCTAATTATTTTCTGATGGTTCAGCAAACTTTTGAAGATACTTTCAATAGTTACACGTTTGCTAGTTTAGCTCCGATCTTTTCTAGTGGAGGCATCATCAACCTGCACATATAGTAAGAACGAAAATTGTGTGAAATAAATTGCTCAGCTGAAAATATTTACTCTAGACCCGCCCGTAGCTCCTAATGATGATGAGAAGATAGAATGGAAGCATGCATCCCAAATTTCATCAAGTTACCGTCAAAAGGCAAGCCCTGATTCGACAGAAGATGCGAAAGAGCCGTAGGTAGGAATCAACAAGCCTGCAAGTACTGCCAGCAAAATCAGATCTCTGAAAGTCGCAGTTATTTTACCGAAGCGAGAAACGAATGCAAACGTGTGATTGACGAACCTAAGGACAAACACAATCAAAAATCAAAGAACAAACTTTTGCAATGCCTCAGGGGCTCCAAGAATTTCTTATCGCGCTCTACCTGCAACGTCCCCTATGGCAGTGCTCTCCCAACTATATCCAATATCGACGCGACCATGACAGAAATTAAGTTTCACCACCGTAATATTCGTAAAATTCTCAAAAAGTTAGATACGAAAAGGCATCGGAGCCGGATGGAGTACCTGCCATCGTGTTAAAGAACTGCGTCAACGAACTGTTACTAATATCCATTTTTTCCAGACTTCTCTGTTTTACCGAAAGGGGATTTACCCATCTTCTTGGAGAGTCGCTCGATTGCAACCTCAGGGCAATCGAGAACTTCGGAGAATCTCAAGCAATTGCGTTGCATATTTCGAAGGGATTTGACAGAGTTTGACCTGACGGATTGCTCAAACAGACTACCGTGCTTCGATTCTCTCTGTAAGTGGTTTCTCAGCTTCCTTAAGAGCCAATCTCTGCACATTGCAGTTGATGGGCACATCTCAGACACATTCACCATTAATGCGAGTGTGCTTCAGGGCGGAATACTTTCACCAACTCAGTTCTTCATCTATAGTCATGACGTGCTGACTGAAACCAATAATCCTTTTTACCGCTTTGCAAATGAAATTCTTACCAGCGCCTCACTTCCAGGACATCTACTTTCACCTAATTATAATCTACAACTGCTCAAGAACCGTATCAATCAACATCTTCGCGCACAAACCCTTCATCGAGTGCCATAGAATCTCCCTTTAGTGTGTTTGCCACTGTCATAATAGTATATTATGATATAAGTGTATAAGAGGGCCTTTAAAGCACGCGCGACATATTTCAAAACACGACGCGCAGCGGAGTGTTTTGTAAGTCGCAAGGGCTTTAAAGGCATCTTGAACACGTATATCATATGCTATTTTTTATTACGAATACATCATCAACGATATAAACGTTGCTTATATGGCTATGCGCAAACTCCGTACGGTTTGAAACCGTTTGAAATCGCTGCTAGAACAAACCTATTGATGAATATATTAATCTGTCACATTTGACATGATCAAATATTTCTATAGCAACCTTTAAAAATAATGAATATGACATAGCAATGAAACATTCAAAATATCAACTAGTTAACTTAATAAATATGCCCTTGGCATATGCCCAATATCGACACGGTTATAACTATTAATTCCAAGCACAGAAGCAAACGATTTCCTGACACCCCCCTTAGGACTGATTAGCGTTTCTCTTGACGGTTAATAATCATAACCGATTTAGGATCACTTCCAGTGTTGTAATGACCCATCCACACGGATCAAGAGAGTGCCATTATAGAATAATACCTATAGTGGGTATAATATTATCGGCTGGTTAAAATTACCCTACAATCGGATTTGGCCCATTTCGCCATGGCCAATATGTTTGACTTTACAGGGCTTGATAAATATTCCCTGACAGCTTGTTTAGAGCCGAGCAAAACATTAAAAAAAAATAGGAAGTTATTTCCGAAGTGCCATGTGACTAGTGTTTTGTCTCCATTATTAACACTGCTGTAGGCGCGCTAATAATTAGGATAGAACGGTCACGCGCGGACTCACACTCCGCACTACTAAAAATATGAATTTTTGGTTTCTATTGCATTTTTTGATAAATAAAAACTTAAAAAGCATGATTTATTAAGTACTAAAAAGAAGAAAATAAAATTAAATTAGTTTGAAAATAAAATAAAATTAGTTTATCAATGCCGATTGACTGGCCTAAAAGTTTGTCGCTAGAAGAACGCATTGATATTTAGGTTGGTAGAATTACTGGATATCTGGCTACAAGCCATTACAAAGGCTATATCTCCTTGAGCCGGAAAGATCCTGGATATCAATTCTCAATCGAATTGAATCGTAAATGGAATTTGTCCGCCATATTTTATCCGCTATTTTGAAATTCAAAAATTTGACAGCAATTTCGTAATCCCGAAAACCCCCTGATGTAAATTTTCAGTTGAATCGGACAATAAAATCATAACAAAATTTGGCCGTCATCCTGCATTTAAAAAAACTAAATATGCTAAATTGTATTGTCACGCAAAGTATGCAAGAATACCAAATTTAAAGTAAATCGCGAATTTAGAAGTGGTTCTAATTCAGCTTGCAGAATTTGACCCCTGAATAAAAACTAAAAGGTAAACAGTCGCGTGAGGACTCACAGACCGCGATCTAAATTTTTAGAAGACAATTGCACTACACCATTTACAAATCGAAGCTGATCGTTTCGTCGCTTTCCATTCCGGAAATGGGAAATATCGCCAACAACAGACGCATGCAGAGTGAGAGTCCGAGCGTAACTACTGCAGGTTCTTAAAATTGAAAAAGTTGTTTCTGTGTTTCATTCTACACCAGACACAGTTCTTAAGAAGTCTATATCTTTTCACTCAGAAAAATTGGTACTTCAGTAATCCAACAAAATGTTAAAGGTGCCGGTCACGTCACCACTGCACGTATAAACACGCCACATGCATGGAGATGACGCAATGTGGCAATTTAACCGAAAATACCCATTAGAATATAATGTTCCGTTCATTCTCAGTTGGTAGACTAGTCATCGATTGTCCTAGCAGAGCTAGTCTCAGGCTGCGAAGCGTGTGATCCTCCCGGTATTTGCACATTTGTTTAAAACCCATTCTAAATGACGGTACGTGTCCCCCATTAGCTAACAAATTATCTTCTGCAGGATGTAAATATGTGGCGCTTTCCGTCTTTCCCCGTTCTCCCTTTTGCCTGTACTCCTTACGCAAACTAATGTTGTGGCCAAACCAAACGCTAGAACCGTTGTCGCTGTAGCTTGGTCCATTTACTCTCGATGGTAGCACTTTATTATTAGTGCTTCGTAATTACAGCTAAAATGGTCCAATTTAATTTCAAATAGGTTCATTTAATGCCTAATTCTATCGAAAATTATCTGCCTTAGCTATGACTATGGGACTGTTAAGAACCCTTTTTGTTAACGCTGGAGGTATTCATTATTTTTACATACACTGAAGAGTCAATTATTATGTGTTTAGTGTATTTAATTAGCATTTATAATAATTGAGCAAGATATTTTATTTAATGAACGAGGAGATGAAAGTCATATGTCCTTGGCAAAGCAATTTCGGCAATGAACTAATATCAGTGTCAGTATGTAAATAGCCAACCTCACCTAATAACCACAACATTGCATAATTATTGCGGGAAGTATAAATTAGAAAAAGTGGAATATACAAGCTATATATTCAAGAAACAACTTGAAATTTTTCATTTATGGTGGTATCTACATAATATGATGTATGATTTATAATAAAAGAATATAGTTGATCAGGTTAATGGGTTAAACTAAGCAAAATATGAAGAAAGGGGACTTTTGTAAAATGGTTTACTGAAAGGTAGGTTGAAAATAAATGAAAGAATTAGTTAGCAAATAAGGCTTGTCACTTGCTCGTTAAAAGGAGGCTAGATTTTAAATTCAGCATGGTGGTTACAATAACACCAAAACAAACCCTTAACAAAAGTGAAAATATTAGTCCAAGTAATTTAACATTTTTTGACATGCGTCTTCTCAACACTTAATTGCAGTTCAAAGTCCTAAATCCCACCCAACATTAATTATTGACTATTACTTAAGGCAACTACATGTTTGACCATCTTCCCGCTTTCCAGAGGACGACAATAAGGTAACAGGGTACTGCCACGACACATGGTCAAATTATTTCAACCGAATGTAAATGTAAATTACTAGATTTTTACTCGTAATTAATTGAAGATGTATTAATAATATACCATGTGATGATATGTATGCCTTATTTTGAAATTTAATCAATATTTAATCAAACCGCGATATTCGATGAATCTGCCCTGTTCATGCCAGAAAAATGAATGAAGAATAATTCAATAGCAAAAATGGTGCATATAAATTTCAATAACGGAATAGTAGATAAAATTAAACTTGAATTCATCGTATATTGTCATGTCTGCTTATTACCACAAAAGTGGCGAATTTATAACCAAGAACCCCCATCGCTACGACAGCTGTGAAATAATGTAACTATCAAATATATGAAATACATAGCGCATCACAAATCTCAACATAACAAATCATCCGAACCTAGACTCTTAAAAAGATTACTACGCAAATTAGTTTTCTTCATACGAGATGTTGACCATTTTGCATATTTTCTTGCAGCTCTTTTCTTCGACTGGCTAGCGATGCATACGAGAGACTATTATTGAATTTGTCTGTCTATGAACGTGCGGAATAGATAAAAATAATTGCCTATGCCATAATGATGTCATCGGTGCTTGTTTGGAGGTAAAAATCATTATCTGCTATAACAATTCACAACTGAAATAGTGCCCAATTTTCAGAATTGTTGTTCAAAATCCAAGATAGTAGCTCTAGCAGAAGATATGAAGATCTTGCTAATCAATAAAGAAGCTGCTATTGAATATTCAATCATAGCTCGTTCCTATTAAAATAATTTCCATCAATTAGGGGAAGCTCATTCTATTAAAAATTTCATATCAAAATAATTAATATTGTTGCTTGAACAAATTTTCCAGCTGGTTGAGTTTATGAAAAACTTAATTTTATTTTTCGTTGTTTACCGGAGCTGAGTAAAATGAAATGCACATATTTGCATACGCTTTTAATTTGATGTGTTCCAAAGGTGGATAATATATCTTTGTTTTATGAAAATTACTTTAAAAATAGAACGATGCCAGGATTTAAATTCGGTAATTACTAAAATTATACCTCCATGTTTCAGGCATGTTTATAGAATATTTTTAATGAAACAGGTAACCTTCTGCATTTGCGTGCATATAATTAACTGACCGATATGCAGTTTTGTTATTCACCTTCCGGAGATAAAGGTGGAATTCCTAATTTTATTTAGGGCCGAAAATGTTTAAATATTTTACTTGAGTATAAACGATTCGGATTACTGAAAAGCAATCGCATGCCCAATATTAGAGCCAGGCTAATTTTGTTTAAATTTTTATCTTGTTAGATTTCAAGCTGGGTAGCATAAAAATAAACTGCCTCAAATATTAATTGGATACTCACAGAAATCTAAAAATTTCACTTACGAGAAAGCATGTAAGATTCTGGCACGAAACAGAAGAAATAACGCAAGTCTAAGTAGCGCCTATATGAAGAAGAATTGGGTCATAGCACTAAGTTAAAATAGCGTTAGCCTCAGAAATTATATTTAATTTATGCGTTAACTTTTGGATTGGGCTGCTTTAATTTCAATTTTGGTTTCAATATGCAAACTAATACAAGGAAATTCTTTGATCTTGTGCTGTTTTGCCTAACGCTATTTTAATAGAAGATGTGTTTTCGAATATTTATTTTTATTTAGAAAAGCTACCGTATAGTAAACATAGAACACGTCAAAAAATATGAAACAAATACCTAAAGAGTGTCATGAAGACGAAATTAGCAAAATTAATAAAAGAATGGAAAAATGGTACTTTATGAAGCTAGAAATCAGAATAAGCTAAGATAGGCATAATTAGCTATGTGTCTATAATTACAAAGCAAAATTGACGAAAATCTAACCGCGAAATTACAACTGAGGAAATAAAGTGTAATTGAGGTG
The DNA here is from genome assembly GCA_016904865.1 of Pissodes strobi. Classification (NCBI taxonomy): domain Eukaryota; kingdom Metazoa; phylum Arthropoda; class Insecta; order Coleoptera; family Curculionidae; genus Pissodes; species Pissodes strobi. The sequence goes on from MU183142.1 coordinate 252,851, forward strand.
GCTTTTTTAATCTGTACTTATTAATTTTCGTATATTTAATATTTATGTGATAAAAAAATTAACTTTTGTTATTAATAAATCAAATATTAATCTAATGAGACGCTATTAAGGTTGTATAGACAATATTCGTTGATCTACCCCTAGCGAGAATATTTCAAATCAAATATAGTATTTTACTGAACGTTAAACCTTAAATAAAGCGAATTTTAATTCGAAAAACCTCACATGACTATAACTGTTAAAGCATTCAACAATATAATGGACCCTAAATTATCATATTTTACTTTTATTGTGATCGATTGAGTAATATAAATGTCGTACGAAAATTAAATAATTTAATGGGAATTTTATTTCAAAATAAGTGCTAGTTTATATAAATCCTATGTGCAGTAATTAAATATAGAATAAAGTGCAATCAATACACGAAAAACTTTTATACTATTGAATTTATAATTTTTTTTTCTATGAATATATAGAAACTGTTTTATGGAAAACGTACAAGATACAGTTGCGCCGGTTTGTCATATGAAAAGTATATTAAGAAATCAAGAATATATAAGCTGACGACGCGTAACTCCATTTTTGACTTTATGACACGTACGTCGGTATGTCGTAAAGGGGAGGATTTATACGCTGGGATTACGACTATGCATTAGTACTGACCGATTTAGGACATGAATTCTTATATTCGCAGCGAAATAAAGTATAGTTCGTAAATAGTTTTGTTCTTATTAATTTTCATATAGTCAATATTTATTTTCGTGAATGTAATAAAAAGTGCACATTTATTATTAATTTTAATCTAATGCAACGATATTTAGAATGTGTAGATAATACATATCGGTCTACCTTAGGCGAGAATATTTCAAATGGAATATTTCACTTTACGTTAGGCCATAAATGAAGCGAGTTTTAATTCAGAAACTTCATACGACTATAACTGTTAAGCCATTAAACAATATAGTGCACTGTACATTACCATATTTTACTTTTATTGTGATCGATTGAGTAATATAAGTGTCGTATAAAAATTAGATAATTTATTGTGCATTTGAATGGAATTTTATTTCAAAATAAATGCTCGTTTATTTAAATTCCGTGAGCAATAATTAAATATAGAATACAGTGAAAGTCAGTTCACGAAAAACTTTTATAAAGTTTTATTTATAATTTTTTTATGAATGGTAAGATATTGCTTAAAGGTTTTCTATAAAAAAGTAAGCATATTTAAAATATCTGAAAACCTTCATATACATAAGATTGAGGATAATTTATTTGTAATTCTAATAAATCAAAAATCTCCCTAGGGACTCAATTAAAGTCTTCTAGGCATACTTTCTGTCGGCTATATGAACCACCCGTATATGATGTATCGGTTTTGCCTTTCGAATAAATATCGATTTTTATTTAAATGGAGTGTTATTTATCCTCGATGGGTAACACTACGCATTATTGAGATTTGGGACATGAATTCTTAAATTTGTAATGAAATAGAGTAGAGTTTAGAAACAGAAATCACCTTTTAGGCTTTGATTCAGATACTACTTTCTCATATACCATACGATCTAGTCTATACCATACGTTCTAGCCTTTTATAATAGCTTTATAGAATATACTAAACCTAATAGCATATTTTTCTGTACATTTCTAGCAAAATAAAAATATGTTTAAAATTTACCTGAATGTGATAAAAAGTTAACATTTATTGTTAACAAACCAAATATTAATATAATGAAAGGTTTATTGATCTACCTTGCGCGAGAATATTTCAAATGGAATATAATATTTCAATGGACGTTAGATCATAAATGAAGCGAGAATTAATTCAAAAACTTCATTCGACTATAACTGTTGAACCATTAAACAATTACCATATTTTTATTTTTATTGTAAATCGATTGAGTAATATAAATGTCGTATAAAATTTAAATAGTTTAATGGGTGTTTGAATGGAATTTTGTTTCAAAATAAATGCTTGTAAATTTAAATCCTGTGTGCAACAATCAAATATAGAATAGAATGAAGTCAATACACGAAACATTTATAGAGTTGTATTTATAATTCTTTTATGAATGGTAAGATGTTGCTTAAAGGTTTACAAATACTAACCTAAATGTACATTTTTCTGTACATTTCTAGCAAAAAGTAAGCATATTTAAAATATTTTAAAACCTTTATATCACATAAGAGCGAGGGTAATTTACTTGTGATTCTAATAAATCAAAAAACTCCCTTGGGACTGAATTAAAGTTTTCTAGGCATACTTTCTGCTATATGCTACTGAAAAATATATGAGCCTCCCGCATATGATGTATCGGTTTTGCGTTTCGAATATGTATCGATTTTATCAAAATAATTGAGTCTTATTTGTCCTCGATGGTTAAGGTACTATGCATTATTGCGATTTAGGACATGAATTCTTAAATTTGTAGCGAAATAGAGTGAACTGGTGGCGGTTTCATTTTGTTACTTTTAGTTTTCATATATTTAATATTTATATATCTTGTTATGAATGTAATAAAAATACACATTTATTATTAACAGGCCAAATATTATACTACTGAAACGTTATTTAATTTGCGTAGATAATATTTGTTGATCTACATTAAGCGATAATATTTCAAATATTTCGTTGGACGTTAAACCTTAAATCAAGCGAATTTTAATTCTAAAACCTCACATGACTATATCAGTTAAAGCATTCAATAGTATAGTGGACTGTAAATTACCCCATTTTTCTTGTATTGTGAACGATTGAATAATATAAATTTCGTATAAAAATTAAATAAATTAATGGGGATTTGAATTGAACTTTGGTTCAAAATAAATTCTTGATTATTTAAGTCATGCGTGCAATAATCAAATATAGAATAAAGCGCAGCCAAGACACGAACACTTTTATACTAATATATTTATAATTTTTTTTGAATGGTTGATTAACCCAAATTTTATGTGCAATGGAGGCAGAATTTATTAATAACTTTTTTCAGATCGAGCACGACGTTTTAACATGTAATTTTTGTTAGGCAAGTATGAATTGTGAACGTGGTTTTGAGGTTCCCGCGAAACTACCAATTAGGATTCTATATCAAGTATAGTAACACATTTTTCGAGCTTTAGCTTTCTGTTGGTCTCCAACTTTGCAACCAAAATATAACTCGGGATTAAAGTCTTTCATTGAGATTTCATGGTCACTTCACGACATATATCGTAGAATCATTTATGCGCAATCAAGATAATAGCAGAGAAATAATATTTGAAAAGAGAACTACCACGTCTACCATTTCTATATCTCACAGATCAAAAAATAGCTATTCCTTTCCAACTGCTAACTGGTGAATATTGCTACCTACTCTGTGATCCTTTCGGGTACCTCTGGCAGCTTGAGCCATCAGCATTCCTCCTATTAGTTAGAACGTATTGTTCACGTTTCCTAGATTCAGGTACTTGCCCAGTCAAATTAAAATTCAGTCCGGTGATGACACAAGTAGAAGTTATTCAAATAGCACTTTGGTTTGGCAGGGAAAATTTTAGTGCAGAGGAGTGTAATTACTCTAGAAAAAAATATTATGATGTAAGCAATTAATGTTTTCTCAATAGAAAATTATTCTTGTACATATTGCTTTAACAATTTCTCACCGTATGCCCATGCATAAAGGAACTTGCAATTTTCGATTTTAAGTAATTCAGAAGATCACCTTTTTAGCTTTGATTCATGTACAACTTCCTCATATAACATACGGTCTAGCCTGTACCATATGATCTAGCCTTTTATAACAGCTTTCTCGAATATGCTAAACCCAAAAGCATATTTTTCTGTACATTTGTAGCAAAATATAAATATATTTAAAATATCGCAAATATCAGCGCGGGTAATTTATTTGTGAATCCAATAAATTGACAAAATCTCTAGAGACTGAATTAAAATTTTGTAGGTATAATTTCTGTCGACTGTATGTCACTAGAAAGGATATGAGCCTTTCGAATATGATGTATCGGTTTTATCTTTCGCATATGTATGGACATTTTAAATAGAATGTAGCATTATTTATACTCGAGGGTTAAGATTGCACGTTTCTGTTGACCGATTAAGGACATGAATTCTTATGTTCGAAGCGAAATAGAATATAATCTATACATGGACGGCTTTTTTTGTTCTTATTAATCTTCATACACTCAATATTTATTTACGTGAATGTGATAAAACAGTTTACAATTATTGTTAACAAACCAAATATTAATCTAATGAAATGGTATTTAGATTGTGTAAATAATATTGGTTGTACCTTGCGCGAGCTTTTTTCAAATGAAATATAATATTTCAATGGGCGTTAGACCATCAATAAAGCGAGTTTTAAATCAAAAACTTCATTCGACTATAACTCTTAAACCATTAAGCAATACAGTGCACTGTAAATTACCATAATTTTATTTGTATTGTGATCGATTGAGTAACATAAAAGTCGTATAAAAATTAAATAATTAAAGGGGTATTTGAATAAATTTTTATTTCAACATAAATGCGCGTTTATATTAATCGTGTGTGCAATAATCAAATATAGAATAGAATGAAATCAATACACGAAAAACTTTTTTACAGTTGTATTTAAAATTCTTTTATGAATGGTAAGATATTGCTTAAAGGTTTTCTAATACTACCCTAAGTGCACATTTTTCTGTACATTTCTAACAAAAAGTAAGCATATTTAAAATATATCAAAACCCTCATATCAAATATGAGCGAGGGTAATTTATTTGTGATTACAATAAATCAAAAATCTCCCGAGGGACCGAATTAAGGTGCTGAAATACTTTATGGAGACTATATGCTTCTGAAAATATATGAACCTCCCGCACATGATGTATCGGTTTTGTCTTTCGAATATGTATCGATTTTTTAGAAAGAATGGAGCCTTATTTATTCGCGAGAGTTAAGACTATGCATTATTGCTGATCGATTTAGGAAATGAATTCCTAAATTTGTAGCGAAATACAGTATAAAGGAGGTGGCTCTTTAATTTTGTTCTTATTAGTTTTCATATATTTAATATATATGTATCTTGTTATGAATGTGATAAAAATTCACACTTATTGGCAACAAACCAAATATTAATCCTGAAACTTTATTTAAATTGTGTAGATAATATTAGGCGGGAATATTTCAAATATATCATTGGATCTTAAACCTTAAATAAAGCGAATTTTAATTCAAAAACCTCACATGGCTATAGGAGTTTAAGCATTCAATAGTAAAGTGGACTATAAATTACCCTATTTTACTTTTATTGTGTACGATCGAGTAATATAAATTTCGTACAAAAATTAAATATTTTAATGTGAATTTTGATTGAGTTTGGTTAAAATTAAATGCTCGATTATTTATATCCTGCATGCAATAATCAAATATAGAATAAAGTGCAGTTAACACACGAAAACTGTATACTTAAATATTTGTATTTTTAATGAAAATTAGTTATTGTGTAAAGGTATGTGTGTGAGAGTAATTTCAGATCGTTTTATTGTGGCTCAGAACAGAAAAAAGGTGATATAATCAACGAAATAATTTTGTTGTACTTTTTCGTTTGTATTTGCTGGGATAGATTTCCCACTTGGATGTTCCATTTGAGTTATATGCTAGTAAAACCTATCTCTGTGTTCACCTGAATCTGCACCAAGTATTCAGGAAATGATCTCAACTGCGAGTGAAGAAAATAAAGCATATTTATCTGATTTCTTATTTCCTAGGGAGTTGCTAATCACATTTTTTTTGAAAGCAGACCATACCCTATTTTCTTTTTCAAAAGTGCAGATTATTTTCTTTTAAAAGTTGCAGATTAATGAAAATCATTTATTCTCGCGTATAAGTTTTATCTGACATATGTGAAATTTCTCTTTCAATTAAGTAAAGCGCTTTTCTATTCCTATTAAGCGCTTTAGCAAAATTTTCTATAAGCACAAACTCTATGTGCAGAGGAGGCAAATATATTTTTTCTTCAACCGTCAGTAAATCCGTCATTACTCGACTGTGTAGGCGGCCGTGAAGTTTCGTTTTTCCTCCGCCGGAGCTTTACTTTTCACTTTTCCGCCGGCGGAGGTAAAAGTGTTGTCATAGCAACATAGATACAATACAAACAAGTAACAAAATAAGCGTCAGCAAGTCAAGAGTTATTAAACTAACATTTGTATTTATCACTCAATTTGTGACTGCATTTCTAAAAATCAGTAATTTGGAAACAAATTGGTTATTATTTAATCGAACTTATTCAATAACTGCTTATCAATACGGAATTAAAATGCAATCGAAGACGCAATTTTAAAAATATAATTATTGTTGACAGTGTCCACTGACAGCTTTATGTTTCATTACTATAGCAACAACCTGTGCCTATTCACCGACATCGCACCGGTCTAAGCCGCCTTGCGAACCCACTTATCTTTAATAATAATTATTATTACTATTAAAAAGAGACGTTTTTGCATTAATTTGTCGACATTTGAAGAAAAAACAGCATATTTTATTTGGAGGAAAAGTTACTTTTCATGGCTTGCTCTCTATTACCAGCCTCACTCCGTTCGGCTGTTAAACACGAGCGCGCCATGAAAAGTATTACTTTCCCTCCATATAAAATAATATACTATTCCCTTGCTAATTCAAAGGTTCGGAGCTTTAGCTTTCTGTTGATCTCCAACTTTGCAACCAAAATATAACTCGGGCTTAAAGTCTTTCGTTGGGCTTTCATGGTCACTTCACGACATATGTAACATGCATTGTTACAGTGCATTGACACAGGATCGCAACAGCATCGTTTATGAGCAGTCAAGATAATAGTACAGAAACACTATTTTAAAGGAGAACTATTACGTCTATATCGCAGAGATTCAAAAAAATTACGAAATCAGTAGCCAAACTATTCCTTTACAACTGCTAACTAGTGCTACTACCTACCTACCTCTCCTATTGATTAGAACGTATTGCCCCCGTTCTATGAATTTCGGTACGTGACTGGACCGTTAGTATCGCATAACACATTAGTTTGACAGGGAGGATTTTGAAGCAGAAGAGAAAAAAATGAAGAATTTTACCACGATGTAAGAAATGAAGTCTACTATCTCAACAAGAAGTATTTCTTGGCTCAGTTTGCGTCAAAAATGTAGTAATTTGTAACTGGGAAAATATTTGATAGCATCTAATAACTACCACAAGATGGAATTAGCTTGTTGGCACAGATTCAGCTGCAACTATATCAACACGTTATAGTGTTTTATAATAAATAACTTTCTAAAAAGAAAAAGAAACGCATATTTACCTGTGGATTTCTTGCAAAAATTAAATATGTTTAAACATCTCAAAACCTTCATACCAAATGTCATCAAGGGCAATTTATTTGTGGTTCTAATAAATTAAAAACCCCCTAGGGAGTGAAGAATAGTTTTTTGGACATACTTTCTTTCGACGATATTCCAATGAAATATATGTATATTAATAGAATGGAGCCTTATTTATACTCGGGAGTTAAAACTATGCATTTTTACTGACCGATTTAGGACTCGGATTTTTAAATTCATGGTCTCGTTAAAACGTTATATTAAATTGTCATATTCTTGGAGAAATAGGTGCTATGGGCATTTCCGAAGAACGATAACTCCAACATTGACGCTAGATAGCTAGCTAGCTAGCTATACAATTACTTTAGACCGCAGGTTGAGATATTTTAGATTTGAATCACCTTGGGATACATACATCCATATTTAACTTTTATTATGATTGATTGAGTAATATTAATTTCGTAAGATATATAAAAAAATAATGCCAAAATAAAATGTAGTCAATATACGAAAAGCCTTTATACTAATTACTATTATAAGACATTTTTTATGAATCGTGAGATATTGCTTAAAATTACTCTTCAATTTGGCAAATTGTAATATGTAAGATAAATATGAGATCGTTTTGAAATTGAGTATGTTGTAGTAGCTCAGATGTTTCTGATCTTTATCATATTTTTCGAAAACAATTTTCTTAAATAACTAATTGAATTGAGATATCATTAGAAAGATGACCTGTCTTTCTTTCGCGATTTATACTGAAAGCAAATTCTGAATTTATCCAACTTTTAGGGGATATTTAACAAAAAAAATTTGGCAAAAACATTATTCGGGATTTGCACGAATTCCTTTAAATTTTATTCCTGGTGGTATGAACGTAACGTTTGCACAAATATAATATAGTAATGTCGCCCTTTCACCCTCCTAGTGCCGTTATAATTTTGTTTGATCTTACTTCAAAATGACACGACTCCATAGTCGAAATGGGATGTTATTGACGTTTAACTCTATATTAGCGCCTTTGGCTTCGTGTAAAAATCATCAACAATAGTGAGCTTTGCCATTGATGCTCTGTCAGCTACTGAATTTTCAGGCGCAGGTAGCCTAAGGCCATATGTTTTTTTTATAATGTGCCTACCATCAGCTGCTTCTAATTTCTTTCTCATCGATACAAACGTTCCCTCGTCCAATAAATTCTGCTATAGAAAAAGCTATATATCGCAGTGAGACCAAACCCTCATTCTTGCATACTCAATAAATAGTTAAATATTCAGACTTCGAAAAGTTCTTACTAATTTAGGCAAATTTAAAATCACAGAACTTCCATCAAAATCTTCGGCCTTACCTGAGCAGCGTTTTAAATGAGCATACTTTCCTGCCGAACTAATATGCTTGTCTGCAGCAGGTGGGCATTCTCATAACCCCTGTATCTCTTCTTTGGCTTATGCGATATAGGTAAATTGATGATGGAGTGCTAATTTGGTCATATTCTAAAATATCAAAAAATCACAGATTTTTTTTCTGCACAACTCTAAAGAAATTATATTAAACTATAGAAATTAATTAGTAACACCAAGAACATGACGCCAATTCTTAACTAGCTATGGTTTTATGTCGAGTTTCAAAAAAATCTATACAATCAGCTGAAATATAAACCAATAGGTATCATGCTGATCGATTTTATAAAAATTATCACCAATTAATCTACGCCATCAACATATCTTACTATATACCCTATTGATATTTTAGCGCTTTCATTAAAATTTATTTCAACGTTCCTTAAACCAATTTAGCAAACTTACCAATAGATGCAAACGGCAGCCAGCAATACAGTGCGGCTGCCCAAAATTAAAACGAAGTAACTGACATTTTTTCCAAAACTGAGTTATGTGCACAGGAGAACTTGCTGTGTTTTTCCGCACATTTTGATATCAGACCGAACCAAATCGGTGAATAAATAACGAAGTTATGATACATGCTAAAAGCAGTAACTGCACACATACCCACGCTTTTCCAAAATTAAAACACCATAACTCCACAATGCAAAAAAGAAAGGCAGTAACTGCTTAGCAGTAGCCAAAATATAACGAAGCTGTTTACATGAGAACGTAATCTGGAAATGTTTAAAAACAAGTAAATTCAGGAAATATAATTTAAACTCAATTTTTTACTAACATTAACAGATATAATCAGCATAAGCAGCAGCGTTCACACCTGCCATAAACTAAAAAATTGACAGAGGCATAATAAATTGAAATTAGAAAAATGTGTCACATATTTGGATATAATATTGGCAACAAATTTAGAGTTATTAGCGGTAACTTGGTAAACTATTATTTTAACATGTACAATCCATTAAAACCAGCAACTGAGTTCCAGTGTTTTCATATTTAACAAAATGTTTCAACTCAATTTTTAAGCTTAAATGTGAAAGCATATAAAGTGTTTTCGGAAATACCTTTTTATCAACGACTTTTAGCGATATTCAAAGCCATTTCAACGAATCATGTAAATTTCATAATATGCCGTTTAGCAATTCAAACCTTAAGAGTTTTTCAATGTAAAATCAAATCCTGTCACTCTGCCACTTTTATCACGTATGTTTGTTTCGTAACAAGTTATATTAAAAGCAACATCACATGTATGTAATAAACGAATATTTCCAAATTTTGAAAAACAGGTGTAATAAAATGAGAGTAGTCACCCAAATGCGTATATAAAAAGTATGACTAGCATATGAAATAAATAATGCACATGGGACAGAACAGAATTTCACACTGAAATAATAGGTTTGTTCTAGCAGCGATTTCAAACGGTTCCAAACCATCCGGAGTTTGCGCATAGCGATATAAGCGACGCTTATATCGTTATGCGCAAACTCCAGATGGTTTGAAACCGTTTCAAATCGCTGCTAGAACAGTCCTATTAAGTTCCTCTGATGGCGTTCAAAACATACTGTACTGGTCAGGATTGGTGGTTAGAAAAAGATCCAGGAGGGCGGCGAATTCGCCCCTCTCTGAGATTCGAATTGGTTCGTCTACAAGTTGAGTAAGCCCGCAGCTGATGGCAAATGCCTCAGCTTCTCTACCTTCGTTGTCGGTCCTGTTGTGATGTTTGAGCCAGTTGGTGTTGTGAGCATTGTAGTCTCCCAGAACGATTATTCCTTAGGTTCCCATCCTCGTTCAATAGACTTGAATGTGGGCTGTTAGGTTTCTTTTTGGTATTCAATTCTCTAACTTTTTTATGCATGTTATAGTAGCCGTATCTCTTTTCACACAGCTAGATATCGTTGCATTTTCCCGCCAGCCAGCATTCCTTCTCCTTTCTTATTTTCCTTCTTATGTTCTTGTGAATTTCTCAATATTTTGTTTGATATTTGTTCTTGTAACTCCTTCTTTCTTCCATCGTGTCAAGGATTTCATCTGTTATCCATTCATTTTCTTTTTGCGGTCTTGCTTTAAGAATGTTGTGCTTGTCTCTTCAATTGCGTCCTTGATTTTGCTCCATTTGCAAAGTTCATCCATTGTAGACCTGTTTATATCTGTTATATTTGAATTATCGGAAAAACTCTGAACTTACAAACATGTGGAAGACTTACATAAAACAACTTTTTGATGACGAACGTACAAACGATTACTCATATAATGATGACATCTCTGGACCTTTATTTCTACGATCTGAGGTAGAGAAAGCTATATGGTCATTAAAGAACGACAAAAAAACAGGTCCGGATAATATACAGGATGAAATACTAAAATTAATGTGCCAAACAAATAACCAATTCCTTGATATTCTTACTACACTTTTCAACAACATATATAATAGAGAAGAGATCCCTGAGGAATGGCAACAGTCAACCTTTATTGCCATACTTAAAAAACCAGGTGCGAAATATTGCGGACAACACCGCCTGATAAGTCTGATAAATCATATAACAAAGGTATTTACAAAAATCATACCAAACCGAATATATACGAAATGTGAAATGAAGATTTCCGAAACACAGTTGGCTTCCGTAATGCACTGGGCACAAGGGAAGCGATCTTCAGCTTGCAGGTTCTCATGCACAGATGCAGGGATATGAACAGAGACGTACACCTGTGCTTTATCGATTTTTTCAAGGCGTTTGACAAGGTCAAACACGAAAAGCTTATCGGGGTTCTCATAAACACCGGTATTGATGGCAAAGATATCCGTATAATCGCTAATATGTATGGAGCCAAACCGCAAAAATTAAAGTTGGTAACTCGCTCAGCAGCGGAATTGCTATCAAAAGAGGAGTGAGACAGGGTTGCATTCTATCACCGCTCTTGTTCAACATATACTTTGAAGAAATCTTCAGAAAAGCTCTAGATAAAACATAAGACGGCTTCAATATAAATGGAGAAACGGTTAACAACATCAGGTATGCGGATAATAGCAAATCACAGTGAAGAACTACATAGAATGATGCAAAACATATACTCGGTAAGTGAAGAATATGGACTCTCTCTGAATACGCCAAAGACGAAAGCAAAAGAAAAAGTCAACATCCTCCAATTAATCTGACGATAAATGGTCAGGACATATATCAGGTGAAAACATACACATATCTCGGCACCACGGTTAACACGAAATGGGACTAGGCATCGGAAATACGATCACGAATAGAAAAGGCTCGAGCTACATTTAATAATATGTAGAATCTATTCACTAGCAAAGATATTTTGTCTTTTCTGTTTTGTTCTACGGGATGGAGGCTTGGACCACATCAGAGGCCACCCTAAAAGAACTGGAATCCTTCAAGATGTGGGTGTATCGGCGCATTCTGAAAATACCCTGGACGGACCACATCACCAACGCGGAAGTTCTACAGAGACTGGAGAAAGAGAAGAAAGTCATCTTTACAGTGAAGAAGCGGAAGCTCGAGTACTTTGGCCACATCATAAGACCCGATAAATACCGCCTGCTGCAGCTGATTGTACAGAGCAAGGTAAATGGTGAGAGGGGACCAGGAAGAAGATGATATTCATGGATGCACAACCTGCGCCAGTGGTTTGGATTGTCGTCTGTGGATCGGTTTAGGAATGCCGTGCATAAAATTAGAATAGCTTTGTTAATAGCCAACGTCCGAAACGGATAGGGCAACAGAAGAAGAAGAAGAAGACTGCAAACAAATACCGAGCTCGATAAATGCTGTCAGACCTAATCTAATAACTTCTCATATAAAAAACCTGTTCATTTTAATCGCATTTGAGTAACATAATATTGATGAATCCATTTGGGTTAGATTCGACTAGTACCGGGTAATAATTTCTCGATGATACATCCGGTTCAACAGAGCCTTGATGCTTGATGATTTGGACACTTATTAAGTACCAGTCCTTCTGGGCCTAAATCTAAGATTTATTCATACCTCCGTGTCTGATTGTTATACATTGGTTCCAATTATAACTAGCCACCCACACCCACCCACATAATAGCATTAATGTTCTGCTCCTACACAAATCTTCAATATACGTAGACTTGCCTTTTTAGAAAGACATATTTTTATGCCACATTTTTTCCTGTTAAGTTTAACTCCACCTCAGCCAACCATCCCGTTCCGTCAAAAATTGAAGTTGAGATGAGAAGTCGTGTGGCTCCTCGTTTGAATAGTATTTCATGCTTATGACATTGGTTGAAAATATTTTGCATGTTATCAGAAAATAAAATGATTTTTCTGCATTGGAAACAACTGAGAACTTCCTCTTACATTTTGAAAAACTTATGAGAATACATTCAAGCAATGTCTAATAATTCTTAAAATTCAACGATCCGCATAAAAAGCGATATAACCGGCTTATATCGGGAACTTTAGATTGTCATTCTATAGGACATTTTAAGCCAATCTAGCAACCGGCAAAACTGCATATTTAGTGAAACACCAGCATGTTGAGAAATTCCCTCGTCCTCTATGAAATCGAGATCTTTATCAATTATTACTTCATCAGCAGATGGTAAAATTTAATTTTTTAATAAGTATACTTATACCCCACCATTCATAATTTGTCCCTTTTGAGGCAATGGTCTTATGATGTGGACACACCAACAGCTTTGTTATTAACAGTACCAAAACGATTATATAGTTGGTCATTAATTAGATTTCACGAATTTATTAATTAATTTTATTACGTATTTATATCAAACCCTTCTTCGTAGTTGCTTAGCGGTGAATATCTCCTACTTCCGTAGTAGGAACAACCCAGGTATCTTAATCCGCATATTAAAAGCATTAATTATCACCTCTTGCTAGACTTTTATTTTAATATTTCACCGTAGAATTTTAAATCAAAATGAGCCTTATTCTAACTGAATTATACAAAATGGTACATTTTAATTCTAAAGCACTGTATATTATACCCAACAGCAGTGATATAGAGAGGATAACCGGCAGTGGATAGATACCATGTATCTCTTTTTTGTTTCGGATGCTTTATGTAAACTAATATTCATTATTTTATCTTTATTTCAGATCGTTGGGGCGGCAGTGTTTGCTTTATGCCTGTGGCTTAGATTCGAGCCTGGCATTAACGAATGGCTAACCATTTTGAATGCATCTCAGTTTTACATCGGCATCTATATTCTACTGATCGTGGCTATAATTATAATGATTGTAGCGTTTTTGGGATGCCTCAGTGCCTTGCAAGAGAATTCTCTGGTTCTTCTTGTGGTAAGTAGCATTTTAATACTTTTTTTCAAATACTGATAAACAATCATCTTCAAAAATTAATATGTATTTTTAGTAGGTTCATCTCGAACAAAGGTAGCCGTTCTGTTCTTAAAATGCATTCATAAAAAAAGACTAAGGAAATTTTTAACGTCATTTGACGGAGTTTTTTGATGAGTGAGAGGTATTTCCTGAATGGCTTCTATCTCGATATACATCAAGGTATCCTCATGATTTTTGGTGTTGCCTTAGACTTAGACTTTAAAGTATCATGATAAGGCGATTAATCGAAATCGTTATTAAGGAAATGCCCTACACTAATATTTTTCGAGATGTTGCATTAATTTCTTCTCTGCCCTGCAACAGGATAAAATTTCCTACGTAGGTAAGAGTACAATAATAAAAATAACGTCAACTTTGCCAGAAAGGACTGCTGAAACTAATTTTGGGATTTAGTTTATGTTATAGAACTCATTTGCAGCACTTTTAAAATGGTTACTTTTAAATTGACTAGATATTTATTGAAAGTTTTATTTAGAGATTTAACACCTACGAAAAAAAAAACAGTTTCTCCGTTTTTGTCCAGGAAGGTGTCTATTCAAAAAATAGAACTGTGGCAAACAAAAACATACTACAAAAACTAGAGGAACTTCTATATAGGGAAATCTAACAAACAGATTCTTAACAAAATCACACTTGCAGTGATAAAAAAAAACAACAAAAAAACTATGTTCGTATTTGTATTTGTACAGGTGAGTGGGCCCAGAAGGGGCCCTCCACCTCGACCCTTAGTCCATTGTGGCTCAGGCTCAAATCTCTGGTTTCCATTAGACCAGATGCTCAATCCTTTTCATGAAATTGCTTAGCTTTCTGAGACGGATAGTTTTCAAATCTAAAAGCGTAATTTGAGAATTTCCAAACTCTATTTGTCTGGTTCTTTCCATTGCTGGATAGTGGCACAAAACATGTTTCATTGTTTCTTCGTCCTCCAAGTACAAGCGGTGTTGGGGAAACACCCTAACACGTGTAGAAGCTATAGTTTTTCACCGTATAGTTTGGTGATAACACCCTGTATGTATGTAAAATGAATGAGCCATAATTAAACTCAAATAGATTTATTTCACCCCGGGTACAACCCAATTTGTGCATTTAAATTAGCATATGCCAGTTCTTCAAAACCCCTTAGTCCAAACCTGGACGCACGATCTCTTAATTCGAGCCTGTAAACCAATAAACCAAGTACTGTCAGTATAATAGATTACAATTCAGCATCTCTTCACTAGTAAAGGAAAACGTTTGTAATCGTTTTAAAGTCAATGTATTTTTGTCTCCGTCAGCATTGTGAACAATCAGTCTGTCAAATAAAGAAAGAAAACAGTTTCTACCCTTTTTATCTTAAATGAATTCGGTATGTGTTACCGCCCACTTCTAATATGTGGTTTTGCCGCTAGGCGACTAGCTCAAGGAAAGATTAAGAAAATAATCGAGGCAGTGCTCTGCTAACACTCCACGTTGCTAGATCGGTATCCTCACCGCACTCTACCAAGTGCCTCTTCGCGCCTAAAGGTCAAATTCCTTTTTGGGCTAATTTCTCTTGTATGCATAAATATTAGAGAATATTTAGTGCACCTCAGTTAACTTTGTCCAAGGTTGGACAAAGACCTCCTTTTGGGCTTTTTTAAGCAATTCATCGAAGTCAGAACGATATATAGCGTCCCCTGTGGAAGATGGAACATAAGATGTCGGCTTGAAATTCATGGTGGAATTTCTGTAAGCAATGTGAAAGCTGGATTTATGGTTTCCGTGAACACAAAAATTAAGTTTGGAAGATAACTAAGTAAAGTCTCTCCCCGTTGCAGACAGGTAAAGCAGAGTCAAGGTGATAAAGTACGCTGTGTGAAAGTTGCTAAGTTGGAGAACAAAAAGTGTTAAAATAAGAAAGATAAAAAACTAATTTTTAAATCAAACAATCAAGACTTTTTAGTAGATATTTCTAATTTTAAGCAACCTTTTTGTAATATTTGTTTTATACTTGAATGAACGAATGATGAATGATTGGAAGTTTTAGTCTAAGAATTGTGCATATACAATTTCTATTTAACAGAGAAAACGCTGTTTATTTATATCTATAATATTCAAATGCAATTTACACCTGCATTATTAAAGTGAATTAAACCGAATACATGTTTCAATTCTTCTCACCACCCTATATTCATACACTTTATTAAAAGTGGTTACTTAGGTACCACACCCTTCTTTATGGTTTTAAACAATAATAAAATCACTTGTTTTTCCCGACCAAGCGGCATTCCGTTTCTACGGAAATCCCTCTCTTGTACAGGTGACTTCTTAGCCGACAATGGTAAGTCTACATGCTAACTACAATCTGTACCTGTTAGTGGCCAAGCTGAAAAAGTTGTCTAGTTCTCACTCCTCATGGCAGATTCACTGCCATCTTTGAATGAGTTAGACACGGCAACTCTCGCCATTTGTCTACAAACCTGAAGAGGGCTTCTTTATCTATGTTGTGAGCTATTCTCAGTACTGGTTCCACTCTGGATCGTTGTGACTGCCTGCTTCCCAAAAACATCAGCTCTTTCGTTGACTTCATTTACAGTATATCCAGGTATCCAGATTAAGTGCAAGTATATTCTCTCTACCTAGTTGGTGAGTATTTCCTGGCAGTTCTTACTGTCTTGGATGGACAATGGATTGATTCAAGAGCTATCAAAGCCGCTTGACTGTTCAAGAATATTTCAATTGACTTGCCTTATCAGTTTCTATCGATGCGCTCCTGTGCAGTGATATGGCTTGAACTTCAGCTTGAAAAATGTTTGCATGTTTGCCTAGGAGATATTTAAGCAAAACCTTACCATTTTTATTCCATGAAGCGGCTCCTGTACCATTATTGGTTTTGTAGCCGTCAGTGAACCTGCTATTCTTTATTCTAAGATGTTCAACTGAGAAAAGTTTTTGCCCATTCATTCCTCTCGGATAGAAGGATGTCATAGTCATGGTAATAGTTAGTTTTGGTAGGTATTTCGTGTTATAATTAAATAGACACGTGAAGTTTTTTGCTTGTATAGATTTATTTAACATTAGCTTATTAAAAATACGTTAAGTTCGTGAATTAAATTGGAGCGCTATTTTGCTGCTTGTCGTCTTGAGAGCGAGCGAAGAGAGAAATACTATTCCAATGGCTGCCTCGTGCCTCGTGCGCGGCGTTGCAACTTTGCGTCATCGTTGGAAGAGCATAGGGCAAACATGCCGCCCGCCTTGAAATCCCTGCGGTTTTAAACATCTGAACTTGGAAGGATGCATAACTTGACAGCAGCGGGACGCTTCAGAACTGAAGTTGAGGTTCTAATCGTAGCTTCGCTTACGACGCCATCGGAACCCGGATGGATTTCTTGACACCCATTTGCCATTTTAGAGGTGGTAGGCCGTCTTCTTTAATCAAAACAACACAGCCTGGCTTCAATATTGTCGGAAAATTTTGCTTCCACTTCGTTATCTGCTGCAATTCGGAAATGTATTCTTTGGACCAGCGGGTCCAGAAATGCTGGATCATTTTTTGAAGTCGTTTGAATTTAGTGAGCCTGTTTTCAGGTTTATTTAGATAATTCTCATCAGGTAAGCTGGTTAATTCTTCTCCTATAAGGAAGTACGCAGGAGTTAAGGGTTGTGGATCAGAAGGATTAGGGCTGAGAGGAGAAATAGGCCTTAAACACGCTTCCATCTATGTGAGAATAGTGGAATATTCTTCAAAAGTGAGTAGGGTAGACCCGAGAACCCTTTTAAGATTGAACTTTGTTGATTTCACCCCTACTTCCCAGAGACCCCCGAAATGTGGAGATCTAGGAGGTATTAAATGCCACTTTATGCCATCCTCACTAAGCTTTAGTTTGGGTTGGGTTATCTGGGTAAATATCTGAACCCATGCCCCTTCTTGCAAAAAATCTACGCAGACAAGCCAAAAAAGAATTGGTAGATAAATCGCTAACCATTTCTAGATGTATAGCCCGAGTGGACAAACACACAATGAAGTACACCCATCCCTTTACCGTTTTCTAGTTTCTAGTTAGCCTATCCTTAACAAGAACAGGCCCCATGTTGCACCACATGCTAAGAATGGCATATATGGTTTTAAGCGTTGAATAGCAGAGGCATCAAACCGAAAGTACTTAATGTACGATCTAACCACCTTCCTAACGAGATTTCTACCAGAAATTGGCCAAAACTTTCGCCTTATAGAAGCTAAGAGCATTTGAGAACCTGTATGGAGCAATCTGAGATGCTCATACTCAGCAAGTAACAGAGAGAATTTATGTTTAGCCGGTAGAATAGCAGGGTATTTTTTTATCATATGGGAAATCTGAATTTCTTAATAGACCCCCCACTCTTAAAACATGTTGTTGGTCTACAAATGGATTAAGCTTCAATAGTTTACTTTTAGCCGACATTTGTTTTGAATTACTCAAATCTTGTATTTCTTGTTTAAATTCAACACTTTGAACCATCCTTATCAGAGATATTAAGCCCGCATTCAGCTCATTTACGTCTAAATTACCACCCTGCCTTTCATTTTTTGGAACCCTGCAATTAATAATAAAGCGAACACAGTACGAAATCACTCTTTGCAATGTACGAAATGACGAAAACCTAACAAAAATAGCACATTCAACAGCAGTCGCATTTGAAGTTACCGTTAAAGAAGTAGAATTTGTTCTCTTTTCAGGAAGATTTAACATAACAATAATATTAGCTGGAAATTTAGGCCAGTTATAAAATCTTAAGAGTAACATCAATATGTTTTGAATATTCAATTTCCCATTTCCTTCGAGTAATTTGATCAAGTTTTAACGACATCATGTGTATAACCAAAGCGTCCCAAGAATCTACTGGTTGCTTAAGCACTTCCAAAGCTCTTAGATGTTTATTTAACCCATCCAATAAACTTTCTAAGCTCAAATAGCATTCAGATTTTACAACTTCTAAATCAAACAATGCTTTTATGTGATTTTTAATTAACATTTTAGGATTCTCGAACCTTTCAAGCAGCAAGTTCTAAGCTACACTATAGTTATCTGCAGAGCTTTCAAGCGATTTTAATAAGTCCGTTGCCTGATTTTTTAAAGATAGCCTCAAATAATGAAACTTTTGCACATTCGGAATGGATTGATTATTACGTATTAGTGACTTAAAAGTATCTTTATAAAATAACCATTGATCATAAGATCCATCAAAATGTGGTAAAGGGATCGGAAGCAACTTAACATTAGGAACTAAAAGTTTAAGTTTTATGATGAGTTATTACTAATTTGATCATCTACAATTGCATTTTTCAATGTATCTTCCAAATATGTTTTAGCCTTGGCAAGATAATGAAAATAATTATTTTTAAAGACTAAAGTCTCTTGACCTAAAATTTCAGCATTCACTTCTGTATCAATAGCTTCAATTTGACTTTGAATGTCATAAATTGGGTCTAGAACTGATTCTACCCTGGAAATTCTTAATTCAAGTTCTTTAGGTTGAACCGAATATTCGTCAGAATTAATTCTATCAATAAAGTTTTTAAATTGGATAAATCTGGTTTTAATATTTTTTTTTTTTTTTATTTTTAAGAGTTTGTAAACTAGCCATTTTTATGATTGAAGCTTAAATAAACAAAAAATCACACGTGAAGTTTTTTGTTTGTATAGATTTATTTTATATTAGCTTACTAAAAATACGCAAAGTTCGTGAATTAAATTGAAGCGCTATTTTGCTGCTTGTCGTCTTGAGAGCGAGCGAAGAGAGAGAGAAAGTATTCCAATGGCCGCCTCGTGCCTCGTGCGCGGCGTTGCAACTTTGCGTCATCGTTGGGGGAGCATAGGGTAAACAGTAGGCATAACATCTGATTGAGGACTCAACACTCTGTCCCGTTCATTAGCGTTTTTCAGCTTGTTAGGCACCATGATGATCGCCTGCGGAATTAACAATCCGCAGGCGATCATCATGGGGCCTAACAAGCTGAAAAACGCTAATGCACGGGACAGAGTGTTGAGTCCTCTATCAGATGTTATGCCTAGTGTTTGCCCTATGCATCTGTGTCAATCTATATGTAGCTCATCTGGCTTCCCTGTCCAGTACTATTTGGAGATGTGGGGAATTAAGAAGGCACTCAAGCCGAATGCTTGTCTTTGTAGGGTGGATAATTTGACTCTCGCGGAACTATGTAAATAAACTATGTTGTTCTTATACAAAACCAAGATGAAATTATATTTGAAAATTAAATTTTTTTTTATAGACTTATTACTTACGAATACTACTTAATTTTTACATCATATAAAAAATAAAGCACAAAGCACACAAAAAATCTTAGAGGTAGTCAGATTCTCAGCACAATTTCGTCATTAGTATTATCAAAAGCTACGATCAGTTCTTCAGAATCACAAGAATTCATTAAGATGATTTGTATATGGAACTTATGAGCAAATTAATTAGTCATCATCATTATAGTCGTAGTGTGTAAGGAAGTGACACCTATTTGTCAGTAACATTTTTTACCGATGTTTTCATCTAGAAGGTAAGGGTTGCTTCTAACTACAACCAATTTTTCATAACATATAATTTTCGCGAGTGAATAAATTGAAATATGAACCAGTTCCTTCCATAAGTTTGTGTTAAATTGTAGTAACCGAGATACTAAAAAAAAAAAACAAGAAAATTGATTTTACTAAAATTTTAATTTTTTCTTTTTTCCAATTTTAAAAAAGCGGCATCTTTAAATTACTGCTTTAAATGGAACACTTTAAATTTTTAACGAACATCGATACAACCCTTCAAACCTTTTATGACATATAACATAGTTAAATTAAATTAGTTTATATTTCTAATATTTGACAAACCTATAATTATTTATCGTAATATTAAAAAAGTCCATTTTATTATTTATCGATTAAATAATCGCGAGGCATAACATAATAGACATATAACCTAGTTATCTAGATCCGGGAAATCTCCTAACATAATTGCAATTAATTGGAACTGGGACTTCGAGCGGAATACATTATTCGGAGCGAATCTCCGCATAATTATCGCTCGAAGCGCAAACATATGCGGGACAAATCAAATATTAATAAATGGAATATCAGAAATATTCATTTATTGAGATTGTATTTATTTAGCAAATACATGCTTTAAAATAAAATTTTAAATTATTGTTTTGTTGATCATGCGGAAAACCGCATTATACTTTCAGTGCAAAACAATATCCAATGATGCACACAATTAGAAATAGTTATTTTGAGTATTCAAAGATAATATCATTGTCAAGTTTAAAATCTAGCAGGAGTTCAATTATATCATCTTTATGAGATTATAAGTGCTTATATCACTCGCTCCGAGGTATTTGCCTGACCTACTTACTTATGGAACGTTCACAATAACATAATTAAAATTAGTAAACCCTAAGGGTTGCAATGCAGATTTGCAGAAAACCTCTCATAAACTACAGTTTAATTATTGTTCCTTGCGCGAGCGTATTCAAACTGCAGGGTTTCGTATACAGCACAATATTAACGCTCAAATAAATTTGCTTGCAGCACTCGAATTATGCTATTGTTAAATGTCCTCAGATACACTATAATCCGAGAACTCTCAGGGCCCTTTCTCGTTTCCAAGGCAGTGAAATCCAGTCTTAGTTTGATTTACATTTAAATACATAGCTATAAATTGTATTTCTGGAAATATCAAATTGATAACTGCTTTCAAGAGTATATAAAGCAATCAGCAGAAGAGAGGAGAAGGCAAGTTTGTGAAATAAATTGTTCCAATTATGGCTGAATTATAAACGTACTTGTTGAAATTTGTAACGTTCTAAATACTACGAGCTCCAGTAGTGCAATTTCTTCCCTTTTGTTGTCAATAATCTCGCTACCTGACTTAGTGCAACCCATAAGTATCGAATGAAGTTCCGAGTGGATCGAATTGGAATTTACGGGTTTCTTGACCTTTTCTCCTGCACGCTTCATGTGTGTAGGAGGTGAAAAACGACCAGTCTATGATATCTGAAATTATCGATATTATTTTGGTCATCAGGTCTAATTACTGCCTGATTTTGTCGTTTGATAAATTGGCAAATATACCGCCAGGTGTAGTTTCTGAAATTATGGGCCGTATTTTCCGACATAGACGTTTGACGAATAGTGCGGTTACCCTTCCTATAAAAACGTGACCTGCCGTGAGACTGAACGTCTTTCCGTAGGGCAGAATTTCCTCCCTTGGGGCTGAACGTCCTCAGCGGGCTTTTCTATGCCGACCTAGAGAGTTCCCGGTTCTATTTAGCCAGATAGAATCCTTTTGTCGAGGTGATACGACCACATGGTAGAAATGTAACTGCGTAGGAAACACCGCTGGTGGATTCCACGTCTGCAAGACACAAGTAGTCTCTACTCTCTTTTAAATTTTATGCCTCAAATTATCGTTAAACGACTATAGGTCGTCTATTTTCTTATATCGTACCTATGACCTTTATTTAACAGCTTTTGTTTAATGAACTTACTGTTAAACGACTGTAGGTCGGTTATTATCTTATATCGTACATATTACCGCTATTTATCGTTTTGAATAATGAATTTACTGGTAAACCACTGCAGGTCGTTTGTTATCTGTTTTGGTTTATACCGATAATCAGCTTTAGGTAATCTATTATTGATTATCATTTTTATTCCTGTTTCTTATCATGTTTTCTTTAGAGATATTTGTTTTATTCATTATCATATCTGATACTGTGTCGTGTGGAGAATGTCTTTTGTTACTGTTGCGATAAATAATTGTCTTATTTTTGCTGTAAGTAGTTTCACATAACTTAAATTTCCAATCATAATTTTTCGCCTTAATGCCGGTATCGAACTGGGCTCACTTCATGTTTACCTGTAGCTGTTTACCGGCTACATATAAATAAATTTACATCATAAGTTAGTTCATTGATTTAGTATATCTTTATAAACTATAAGGATATAGGACATATAATAACACTTATCTCAGTTTAATTTAATTTAATAGTCTGATAATCTAGACGATTTACAAATATTCTCATTAGTTTATGGGGGACACCACAAACTGAACTTAAGTAATTGTCTTTAGAATGTTTATGAAAGCAGTTGAGATTTGAATAAATAGTTTAATTGGAATCCTAATGTTTATTTAGACAAGTATGTGTCAAAATTGCCTGTCATTAATACAATTTATTTCTAAATTTCAGGATATTCTTATTTAAGCTATATTTCTAAATGTTACTACCCTGATTCAATGTGTAAAAATCATTGACATATTCTTAGTTAAAAATTTGGTGGCGCCTTCGCTATCAACTCTTCGACCGAATAAAACGAAAACAGCTGATTAAACCTGAAATATCGATCGTTTGTTAAAGAATTAACAAATGGTGTTATAGAATAAAGTTCTTCTTTTAATTGTAATACGTAACTGTGTGTTATTTTGTTATATCTGGCAAATTGATAACCGATATCAAAAGTATATAAAGCAATCAACAGAATACAGGAAAAGCAATTTGGTGAAAATTGTTCAACTTGTGGCTGAGCTACAATCCTAGCAGTCTTAATTTGTAATGTAGTTTTTTAGAGATTTCAAAATTTTTCAACTGAGAAAATGGACGACGCCAAATTTTTACTCTCCTATTAAACACATCGAAAAATCGAATTCGTTGTCTAATGTAATTATGAATTTGAATAAAAGTTTTTCATCGGATTTAGATTATACAAGCCAAGAAATATTCCTCATTTCAGAACTTGACCATCTGTGGCTTTTTAGGACCGTTGATTATTTGATTGAGGGTCGATATAATATAAGAACCTTTTGTAGCCATATTGAACATATTAAATTTTATAGAAAAGTTTTTTTACCTCTTCCTAGTGCGTGGGAAAAAAGACTTGCTACAGACACTTCCCTTTTTTGAATTAAACCAAAACTCCTGTCAGACTTTATATAAGTATGGCCTGGTTCATGGAACTTACGGTAAATCTCAGTTAAATGAGTCAAGTTGAAGAGTTTGCAAATATTCTTATTTTTATTATGACCTCCATAGGAATCACTATTGGTAATGATTTTTGCAATGTTGAGTGGTAGACTTTCAATGAATTTTAATAAACAAGAATCTATTTCCTGTGAAACTTGGGAGGCGATAGATTTATCCCAAACAAACAAGTGTTTTTTCTGAGATAGTAAATTACACAAAAATTAGATGTTCATTGCTGTAGCAAGTAATTTGCCTTAGAAGTAGTTTACAGTGATCTTGGCAATGTTGTAAATTGAAATAAATAAGAACGGTTTTCCTAGAATTTGTATTTGCTTATACAGGGTGTAACATAAGTACGTTAAAATATTCGAATGACGTATTCCTGAGGCCATTTTAGGAAAAAAAAACTTCATATGAACGTATGTCCTAAACGTCCTAACTTTTGAGATACAGGGTGGTAAAATTATCAGAAAAAAATCTATTTCGTATAATAACTGTCATACTATAGCAGATATCTTTATGATATTTGGTGCATGTCTTCTATGCATCAAGATGCATTTTTTGATGTACAGACAATTTTATTATTTCTACCAGTAGCTTCCGTACGGGCATTGCATTGAATATTTTTGGAGAAAAAAATGGTACGCTACTCCTTTTTCATAAAGTAAAAATTATTTTTGAAATTATCATTTATTTCTGTGCAAATTTAATCTCTTGATTCTCTTGCGTCCGACGCATGGTTTTCGCTTAAAAAAATAAAAATCGTTTTTGTGCAAGCTGAAATCCTCGATGAAATTCTAATGTGTTAATCATTATTGGTACTTGAAAGTTTTTTTTTTAATTTTTTCCCACAGTAAAATCAGTTACTTATCGCTGATTTAATTGACAATTGATATTAAACGAAGTCAATAGCTTGAAAAAAAAAAGATTTCCACACAACAGTTACCGCATCAGATTTTTTGCGATTTGACCCTGAAGTAAAACGATTTTTATTTTTTTTTGCGGAAACCATGCGTCGGACGAAAGAAAATCAAGAAATCAAATTTGCTCAGAAATAAATGAGTATTTGAAACCTATTTTTAATTTTAAGAGAAAACAGTGGCGTACCATTTTTTTCTCCAAAAATATTCAATGAAAAGTCCGTACGGACGCCCCTGGTAGAAATAATAAAAATGTAGATCAGAAAATGCATCTTGATGCATAGAAGATATGCAAAAAATATCATAAAGATATCTACTATAGTATGACAGTTATTATACGAAATAGATTTTTTTCTGATAATTTCACCACCCTGTATCTCAAAAGATAGGACGTTTAGGACATACGTTCATATGAAGTTTTTTTCTTAAAATTGCCTCAGGAATACGTCATTCGAATATTTTAATGTACTTATTTTACACCCTGTATATCACCTTTCTTAGCAACGTTCATGGTTTTTCTTCTGTTTTAGCTGTCTATAAAGGTCTCTGTAAAACTCTCTGCCTGCCTAAACGTGTATCAGGCCTGTATTATAAAGATTTTATATTTAAAGTTATTTTTAATTTTCCTCGATTCCTTTTCCTATTATAAATTTCATAAATTTCCACACTTTCGGGCGTAGAGTGAGACTTTCCACACTTTTAATGACGCTAGACATACCACATGGCATTTTTCATAAGAACCTTCCACACATCCACATTTTTATAGACCTGCCTTTGCCCAAAAGCTTTAAAATTATATAGACTAAAGAGGGGTTCTGACCTGTCAATTTGAATAAATCATTTTAACTGATTCATTATTAATGAAAATAAGAATAAACGCCGCCTTGTTCACACGTTTCATGTTTTGCTGAATACATCAGCTGGTCCGGAAAATTCTATTAGTAATCTCGTTCTCGTAGACATAAAATGCCAAAAAACAAAATTGAAACCATTTGTTTGCGAAGTATGTTTACAATTAGCAAATTAATTATCAACATTTTGATCAATCAAAATTGCCCAAAAACGCATCGGTTTGTTCATCACGCCATCGAAAAACCCTTCTGATCAATGATATTTACGCTCAAATAATATGTCTAACCTCAAATCTAAGCAAATCACTGAACATATTATGTTCTCACAGTTCAGTTTGTATTCATTATTAGATAATGATCAGCCAAAATGAATAAAAGTACAACCAGTTTTCACTTAGCCCAACTTGATACGAAGTGTTTCAAAGACCCAACTTCAAGCAGCATGCGTGTTACTTTCGCATCTGGCAAGCGAAGTGACGTTTGGTGAGAGAGCGCCACCGTGGCATGGCGTGGCACGTTATTTTAACCAGCAGGAACTCGTCCTGCCTTGGTATTCTTTTCTCTGTCAACCCAAAACTTTATAAGTCATACAGCCCATGTGGACGATAATGGCATACGCCATTTGGAGGTCAGGGCAAATTCCCGAGAATGAGTAAACGAAAACTATTTCATAAAGACGTTCTACATTAACCGAAACCTTTGAAATGATATAGTCCATGTGGACTAATCCTTGACGATGGTAACATGGTCCGTATTTTATGGCGCGACGCGAATATTTATACGTTACACGGCTGCGGGATGGCACGCCGTTAAATATGCCATAGCCCAAGTCGGAGGCGTAGATCCTAAAATCGGGGCGTCGCGTCGGTCGGTGACCTTAAAAACCAGAATCGACCTTAGATTTTTTATGAAGATTTACATTTAAAATTGGATGAAATTGCGGTAGAAATCCCATAGCCTATCTACTGATATCCATATGAAATAGAGCTTAGGACAGTCTTTACAAGTTAACTTGTAAACATCCGTGTTTACTTATTCATAAGTTTTGAACGCAATATTTACATTGCTGTTTGTAATTTACTGATACTATTGCCAGCTTGGCCCAATAATCTAAAATTACTAGCAATTTCTTTTAAGATGAAAAGAGCAGTGTTTAATTCATTTTCTATATTTTTTGCCTAAATTAATAAAATTAAGAATTTTTTAGCTTCTTTCTTAGAATTATTCTACGTTTGTTCGTTCTTCAATATCTATTTGCTTATTATTGCCTCAAACGATTAAAATAATAAATTTAATTAAAATATATAATGCTTAACTTAATAACATTCATCATTTCGAAATCAGATGAATTCAAACATCGATTTACTGTTTGAATGCAAAATGTATACGTGTCATACAGGACGCATCAAATAATAATTAGCGAATGTCACGGCCAACACGAGCCACCCAGGAGCCATAGATCATCTGCAAAATAGATTGTTCAGCGAAATACATGACATCGTATACAATTCATTAAACCGTTCGCTGTGGAAAGCTATTTTCACAACTCACAATTTTACGATTGCTATTTATTATTTCGTATTATTTATGAAGCTTTTTGTAATCCACCACAGCGATTGAAAAATCTCGAACGACTTATGAGTGAGGAATGTTTGCGTAAAATCTGTTTCATACGTTATTAGATACAACTAGGAATTGATTAGAAGAAAGAATTGAATGGGTTGAAAGTTGGTAAAAATAATTATGTATCTTATTTTCCCGAGAATAACTGTTTCAGTATACACTCGAGTAAAAGATATGCGATATTTACCTTTGGAAGAGTACTAGTTTCATAAGATACGTTTCTATTGCAAGCAAATGCGTTTCATCATGGTTTCGATACGAACACAAAATTGAGTTCGTTAGTTTGAGTAGTTTGAAGGAAAATTGGCAATCCTACTTTAATCCTTTGTTTGAAAGTTTGTAAGTTTGGCAATTGTCACACTTTGGTATGATGGGGTTACCACTCCTCATAAAAAATATGCCTCGAATAAATAACGGGAATTTTCATGATACTGTCACAGACCCATTTTTGTATTGATCTTAAGCAGGGAGGAGAAGTATTGGCTTGCGCGACAAAATTTTTATAAGCATCTGTAATAATTGGCACCACAGTTAAAAATAATTCGTATTCCCAGATGTTA
Organism: Pissodes strobi; assembly: GCA_016904865.1. NCBI lineage: Eukaryota > Metazoa > Arthropoda > Insecta > Coleoptera > Curculionidae > Pissodes > Pissodes strobi. The sequence continues at coordinate 280,840 of MU183142.1, forward strand.
TTCTTGCAGTTTACGCCAAAGAGAATGAAATTTACGTTTCTGTGATGCCAGTGGGGACCCTTTGGCAGCAGGGAATATCTTCGAATAGAGGAAAATGAACACATTTAAGTGGCTGTACCTAATATTAGCGAAAGCCAGAGTTACTCCTTTGAAATCTATTTCCATACTCAGCTTAAAGTTTGAAGCTGTGGTGATGGGAAGTATCCTAGTGAATACCACTAAGCTTGAAATGAACTTGGTTTTAACCACGACCATTTCATGGTCAGATTCACCACTGGATTAAAGGTAACAGGAGGAACTACAAGCATTTTGTGGCTCATAAAATTAGATAAACCCAAGAACTCACATCTAACGATATCATACCACCAGATTTGAAGCTAAAGAAGACTCAAAAATGTACAATTCGGAATGAATTAAGGAAACTTCGATTTTTAGAAGAAAACCAAATTATTTGCCAAAACAACCTGATGTGGGGGCAGTAGCTTGAGTTGAAGCAACGATTAGAGCGCATGTTGAGTTTGGCGAACAAACAAGTGTGTTCAGTTATAGTTCAGAACCTGAACATTTGCGAGGAAAAAGTTTTGAGAATATATATTATATTAAAGAATAATATGTGGCTTAGAGCTATAGTTAAACATAGTTTGAAATTCATGAATAAATCAGTAGCAAGAGAATCCGATGTAAAATAACTCTAATTTCCATACGATAAAATATTTCTGCTAGTCACTGATAAGTATTAATAAAAATCAATTTCTTATATATTTAATTGGTAGGAGTAGCAGGTCAAGTTCGACGATTGGAGCTGCATGTTGGATTTGGTGAACAAACATGTCTATTCATTAATAGTTCAGATGCTGAAAATTGGCGAGAAAAAACTTTTGAGAAGGAGTCAAAGTTTAGAATTTCAAAAATCAAAAGAAGACCTAAGGAAACAAAGTGAATCCATCTTCTTGAATTCACCAACTTTGCTCGCTTATTGGCCAATTTGGATTTAAATTATAAAAAAGCTCATTTCATGAAAATATAAGAAAACCTTTTAGACTGTATCCTTAAAGTAGTATAACCATGTTAACAATGCTTTATTAAAATAATTAAAATCATAATCTGCAACAAAATCAATTGTTAAGAGGTGCCAATATTGTCACGTGTGACAAATAGTATAAGTCTTGACAACAGTGCGGCTTACATCACTTTGTATAATAAACCATTACTGTTACGACCTGTATGACGTAACGCCACGCCTTGGAATGGCATGCAGGTCATGTTGCTCAGTCTCGGGATCCATTTATTTGTGAGGTGAGAAGAGATGATAAAGAAAGCACTTTAGTTAAATTCAATGACAATGTCTATTAGTCAATGACTGGGTAAATTTATACGGTGCCCGGTTACTAAGGTGGGCATATCTTTTTCATTGAGGTATACTTTTGAGTTGTTTATAGCTCTTATTTATGGTTCTTTGACTTAACTCTACTCAAAGTTAACTCTGCGCTCTGCGGGTTTAGGTAGGAAATAATGTTGCAGGTTAGGACCTTGCGTACCTCTGTGCATGTAAGGAACTGGTTTTGGTGAGGAACACAGTCTGAGGAACTGATGGTTCACGTGCGTATTTATATATTTAAATATGCTACCCGTTGCACTTTTAAGGTTGATAATTTCTTGCGCTGTCCACTCGTCTTGTTTATAATTTGTCTTGAATGTTGACATAATATTTTCCAAATTCAAGTTCAAACTTAGGACGGGTGATATTTACTTAGTAGTTTATGCATTGTTGTAGTTCACAATACTGCAATGCGAAGAAAGCCACCTACATGATCTCTGACCATTGCAGGGGTTAAATGATTCCTGTTTATAGGCAGAGACTACCTTGGCCCACTTTATGAATCTGTATAATGTCATAGAGAAAAACGATCTTCTTTATATGAATGACGATGACAGTTATATACTGAGGAATCACACATTCACTTTAAGCTAATGAGACTATTATAAAGAATGACACCGAGGAGACGCATAGAGATGCATAACGGTATCAACTTCACAGGCGCAACAGAAGAAATCGAGATCAGCGATCTCTTCGTAGAGAAGAAACTAGAATTGCAGTTTATACCTCCAGAAATATATGCAATAGGTGGATGCTAGGAAGTACTTGGTTGAAAGAGTTTATAACAAACCAGCTGAAAAATGAGGCTTCTAGAGATGAAATTTGGGTTAAACTCTTCTTAGAAGCAGATAATATGATAAACAGTGGACCTTTAAACCCATATTTCAATAGATCCTCAATATTCAGAGCCTATTACTCCAAAACGGCTGGCGCATGGCATTGGGGATATTTCGTGAAGACGTGACTTTTTTACAACCTTTTGAAGGAGTTAATGTCAATAGTTATAGAAGAAATCCCAATAATATGAACTCCCCGACATTTTTGTTTTTCCTGCAGTCAACCCCCTTTTTTAGTAAAACGCCATCATTTTCGGTAGTAGACGTGTATAAGTAACTTAAACTTTTCGATAATACAATCTTACAATGACCTATATATTTCTATATAATCATCATCTCGCTCACAAGCTCGCTCAGCCATAAACAGACTCGTCCCATAAAACCTGATCCTACGTACTTGCAATACAAATAGCTATTAGCGTACAAGTGGCAAAAAATCTTTAATTTCGTTCCTTTTATTGCTTAATATCAAATTTTTCCACTTAAAGGATCTTATAAACATGTAACAGGGACAGAATATAAAAGTTTTCTAATACTTTCTCCGAAGTTAAATACAGATGCTTAAAAAGCAAGATGTCCAAAATACGCTTAAATTAAGGGGATTTAATGAAAAAGCTAAGCGGAATTTTTTGGTTAGCGGGGCTTATTTTTAGCTGCTGGCGAGAGCACGAGCTTTATAAATAAATATAATTTGAAATGAGATTATGAGAAACGCTTTAAATCTGCCCGTAAAAATATGAATAATTCTTTAACCCCAAACATGATTGCTTGTATTGGCTACGTGATCGCAAAAGTGCTACGTGTTATTTAACTGGCTATTGTGGTAAAGCTGCTTTGCTTTAACGATTGTATATCAAAAATATGTCATTGAACAAGCTAAATAAAGATATCAAAATATTTTAAAATCAGGATTACCAAATTCTCTGTTTTCAGTTTTAGTTCGCTACAATGGCAATGATCAGAAAGTTGTTTTGTAAAGTAATCCTTTTCAACAGCATCTGCACTTGCATCTTTTTCTCTCTTTCTGTTCTCGCTGGCACCTTCTCCCGTATCACCTTCGTAATGCCTTACTTTATTTGACGTAAATTTAAAAATATTGCCGGTATACAGTGATGGGCTAAAATATGGAACAAATTCATTATCTCGTAAACCACATTTTTTTTTTAAATCGCTCGAACCCGTTCATTTTGTTTTTCGATCGCGCATATTCTGACATAAAATGTAGATATACAGGGTGTTCCAAATTAGAGTGACAGAAAAAATATTTTTTTATTAAATGGAACCCCCTGTATATTATTGCATATTTGGATTTTGCGGAGAATTCTAGACATATTTCATGAATAATGTCCTATACCTATCTCCAACTGTTTTTGAAATATTGACAGTTGAAAATCGACCATTTACCAAGTTTGACAGCCTGTGAAATCTAAACGGCTAAAGATAGAGC
>MU183143.1:613-134754 GCA_016904865.1 Pissodes strobi
CCAGCTTAAACAGGATTGTCAATACACTCCGTTATGATGGTCTCAATTAATAGATGTAGGCGTTCATAATACCAAACAAATTCTTCGACAATCGGATGAAAGTATAACTCAATTACAGTTTCGAAAATGAATCTCTCAAACTTGTCTTAAAGCTAATATTGTTCGTCCTCGAGGATCAGGAAGGCTAACCGAAACAGGATTTTCGATGAACTCCGTTATGATGGTCTCAATCGATAGATGTATCCGTTCATAATACCAAATAAGTTTATCGAGAATCGGATGATAGTATAACTCAATTACACTTTCGAAGACTAATCTTTTAAACTTGTCTTAAAGCTATTAGTGTTCGCCCCCGATGGCCAGGAAGGCTAGCCTAAACAGGATCTTCGATGAACTCCATTATGATGGTCTCAATCGATATATGTATGCGTTCATAATCCAAATATGTTCATCGGGAATCGGATGAAAGTATAACTCAATTACAGTTTCGAAGATGAATCTTTCAAACTTGTCTTAAAGCTAATGGTGCTTGCCATCGGGGATTAGGTACGCTAGCCTAAACAGGATTTTCGATGAACTTCGTTATGATGGTCTCAATCATTTGGTGATTTCTATTCAAAATAAAAATCGAAGACGCAGTGCCATGCGGGATTACATGCCATTTTTCATGCTAAATAGAGCATTATGCTGTAATCTTATCTGATTTTAATTATATCACCAAAATTCTCATAAGCGCCTTTTGTAATTTCTTGATGAACAATATTCAAATTTTTTTAAATCTTTTATACAAACCTTCAAACTTATATCTCATAAGTTCTCAAAAATGCTTAAATTTTATGAGCAAAATTAATTCGAGCGTTGATTGAAAAAGAAATTTATACTAAATTCCGGCAACGTAGTTGCTCTATCAAATTGTAAATGGGTTAGTCATCTAGCCAGAAAAGACTCAAATGAGTGGATTATGAAAATAATAAAGTATCCAGTGCAATAAAAAGAAAAAAAACGACAGGAAAGAGTATTTTTTAAACGCACAAAACAGAGAAACGATCTAAAAGGTAGGAAAAGATGAATAAAGTATTTTAAGTAATATTTTTAGAAAAAAAAACTATTCTCATGTTTGATATTTCTATAGGAAAATAATCATGGGGACACCTGGAGGTGGCCTACACCCAGTAGTGGATAAATCCAGAAATTTCTATTAAATGGTTAATAATGTGAAATTTATCTGTAAAATATTAGATATTTAAAATGTATTGTTTCTTTAATTTTAGTCTCTTCGATTATTCTAATATCAAAGGCTGCATGAAAACCACAAAAAGGTACTTTTCAAATGAAAAATATTATAAAATAATGTCAAAATCTACATACCTTATACTTGAAATATTATCTATGGAACTGACAAGGTTCCCATCAAGAAAACTGTTCTAATCAAACTAAAAAAGCGGTATTTAACTCGACTTCTAAATAATCAGCGAGAAACTGAAACTCAATATAATTATAACAAGATCCTTTTCCTTTGAGTGTAGACTGATTAATAAGCTTTTATAAACTGTCAAATAATATTTATTATAGTTATTATTAATGTAAGCTAAATATTGAATATCCTTATCTACCAGCAAAGGTCAATTTAGCTTTCTTCTTAAGATGTGCGTACATTTATTGTGCAATTATAATTATTTTTATTTCATATAACACTCGGGGTATATAAGATCCAATTGATTTCGAAATCTTGAGAACGGGTCGATTTTAGACAAAACAGTTTGCCCTTTCGCATCTTATATAACGGGTAGAGCTGGACCAAATAAAAATAAACTTCCGGAGGTTGACGTCAATATTTAATACCAATAAGGAATGTGCTGACCAGGTTTTTCTGAATTAAAACGTTTTGTTTTTACACACTCTCAAATCCTGTAAAATTCAAGAAAATATCCCAGTCTGACTCCAAACCCTAAAAATCAATAATAGACAATTTAGTGTATCTGGATATAGATATTTAGTCCAGCTATAAACAGAAACATCATTTAATAGCTCACTAGACTTAACAAAAGCATTTTACATCAGTTGGAGACACAACATACTCAAACAAATGAACGGCGTGGGAAACTAGGCAAGCCATTGTCACCAACGTTACATAAAAAGATATCCATATCCTTTCTCATGGGTTTTCAATTTTCTTAGTTTTTTAATGTAGTTTTCTTTGTTTGACTCTTATGAGAATTCACTTCAAAGAAATACTGAAAAAGATCAGGACCGGATACCCGGAAAAAGATTAGATTTAATTAGTTCAATACCGAGGATGAGTTCATTCTTAATAAATCATAATTCAAAGCTCGCAGAAATATTGACTTGAACTAAAAATATTTTAAAAAGAAAGCTGTTAAATGCCAAAAAATACAATACCGCTAATAAAAACAAAACTATCTCAACGTTTATAAAGCGCAAAATTAAGGAGGATATAGATAGTGATAGCCGCAGTTTCGAAGAAATACAATATGACAGCGGCTCCCTAGAATCTTCTTGAAATGATGACGAGTGCCCTGTATGTAGTGAAGTTCACCAGAACGACCACTGGATAAGTTGTGTGGTGTGCGCACGTTTTAAATATGATGATATGTGGCAAAAAAGTGTCACGAGACGCATTTGAATACTTTTTTTCTAGTTTACGGCTCATATACCTTAAGTTACTAAGTTTATATTAGGTCATCACTGAGATTTTAAAATAAGTTCAACTTTACCATCAGTATCAATAAGGGAAGGGGTAGCCCTAGCGGGCCTTGCACTTAGCCCACCAATTAGGCCCGTTGTGCCCCCAGTCCGCATTAGAGAACCTCCAGGATGCCGGTCTTCCTTAAGAAACCCCATATCTCCTTCAGACTAACATGTCACACTGAATCTGGCTCGATTGGCGTCGAGCCAAAAATTCTGAATCTTGCCCTTGTGAAGGCGGGGCATTCCCTAAGTAGATAGTATGGGTTTCATGTACCATCTACATTCACCCTTCCTCTGCAATATTTCGGCAGAGTCAGGTGCACTATAAGCCTACCTCTTCGGCCCGACCCTTAGTCCAGATCTCCAAACTCTTTCGCGAACACTTTGGGCGATCCCTACACAGGGATCAGGCCTTAAGTATCTACGTGCGGAGCCCTTTCTGGCTAAGGCGTCAGCGGCTTCCCAGTATAACCGAGTGTTCCGGTACCCAGACCACCGTAGCCTTTTTTGCTTTGCAAGTTCAATCAGCCAGCTCTTACACTCCCTCACCAACAAGGAGCGTGTGCGGACAGACTTCGCCGCCATGAGTGCGGCCTTGCTGTCGGAGCAAAAGAAAATCTTCCTGCCACCGACATTGAGCCTTAACAACTCCCAGACTCCCATCATGATCGCAAAAATTTCCGCATGAAAAACCGTGCTCGCCCAGTGAGGTAAATAATTCTCGCCCCAGGGTCTCACACTACGCACCAGCTGCAGACAGTGTTCTCATTCTGGATCCGTCTGTAAACTAGACTAGTCCATATCAGGATCCGATTCTTCGCTCCATCCAATCCTCCTTCGTAGGGCAGAGGAAATTTAGCCCCTCGTGGAAGCCTATCTCAGGGACCATCGCGTCACCTGGCATTCCCAGGATCGTTGCAATACTGAGAAGGAAAAAGCGGGGTATGACAGGTTAGTTTCCCTTTTACAGCACAGGGTGTATGAATTGCTAGATCTTCCGCTTCCATACTAAAGTTAAAAGTTGCTTCGAATTATTAGAGTACAGTCTGTCGGAAAACGATTTGTATAACAGACCTACAAATATTTTTAATGTTGATGAGACGAGGCTTCAACTTGACAGTAAGTTCGGAGAAGTTATTGCTGAAAATGGATCAAAGAACGTGCCCCTTTGCTGTACTGGGTAAGTTTACTTTTTACCTCTGTGGCGCATATTCAAAGGAAAAAATATGAAAACTGAATACCGGTCGGTATGAAACCTGGTTCAGTAGTTTGGATGTCCCAAAAGATTTCTAAATTTTGTTGCAGATGTCAAAAACTTAACAGTTAATTGTATGATATGAGTACACGTTGTTTCCGAAATATTATTCCTAATAAAATTATTATGAAAAATACAAACGTTGTCTATCTCTCCCCGAATTACTCTAAAATGTATTCATCAATATTTTGCTCTAAATTTAATCAGTAAAACGTATATCTCAAAGTTAAATTAAAAAACTCTCCTCTTGTTTCCAAACACAAATTTAAGATTTCTCGATGAGTGAAGTTTCTAACACTTGCTCTAGAAATATTCAGGCAAGCATTTTGCACTCTACTGATGATGATGCATTCTTTTTTAGTAGAAACTTCCTTACGGTGCACCTTGTTCTCCAAATATCGGCTCTTGGGAGATGGAAGGTCCGTGCTTGCCAGAAAAAGAGCTCATATTTCCCCAACCAATGGCTCTCAAATATTTTTGATACCTCCTCACATAGACTGCCATAATTTTATTATGGAGCATCCTGCTAGAACCAAATTTCATCAAGGGCACTCAAGGGAACCGTTTCCAGAACAGTAGCCAAAACGCCATTGACAACTTCTTCTATGTACGTTCTCCAGTCAAATTTCCTTCAAAAATAAATAGTCCAATTATTGTTATATTTAATATTCCACACCACTTCCTTTGACAAAGCTGATATCTAAATGGCTAATTGAAGATTTTGATATTGTACTGACGTCGGCTGCTGATTTTGTAGAATTTCCTAGATCATTATGAAAAAAATCCAAGGCTTCGGCTGAATTATCTTCATTGCCTTCTTTGCAGTGCTTTGTGAAATGAACCGTATCACAGAGAATTTGCTAAAGCGTCTCTCACTGTTTTTCTATGTACTAATGACGCTTTCTCGGGAAACCTGTTCTTCAAATTTATTTGCCACCTTCTTCATAACCTATTAAAATTTGAGCACAATCTCGATGAATACATTTTACAATGACTTGACAAAAGAAAAATATTTTATATGTTCACAAAAGCTTCACAAAATTTCAGTGTGAATTATCTCGATTATAAAAATGATTTTTGGAAACCAACCATTAATCTTCTCTGATACTTCCTCACATGCACTATGCACTGCCATAATTATGGACCATCATATTGGAACCAAGTTTCATTAAGGGCTCTCAAGGGAACCGTTTCCAGAAACGTAGCCAAAACGCTTGTATGCACCGTTCGCCAGTTGAATTTTCTTCGGAAATTAAATGGTCCAGTTATTGTTGAATTTAATATTTCACGCCACTTCCTTTGACCTCCTCTGATGCCCACCCTGAGTTCATTTTCTTGTGCGTAATAAAGCTAGTTATCAACGAATATACTTGATTCATCCAAACATCGTTTAGTGCCTTGCCGCAGGACCAGGTTTAACCTATGTGCGCAGCAATGGGTAAACAAAGCCAGGAGTGCAGAAGATTTTATCTTTGCTTGAAGGCAATTTAGCTTGCTAGACATAACACTGAGCCACTAATCTTTCCCTTAAATTATATGGCTTCAACAGTCTTTCTATCAAATTATAAAGAGCACCTGCAGTTCGATTCGATTCTCGCTCACATAAAAAAAAACAAAAATCTTTCATGCAGACACCCCACCCCCTTTATAATGTATCGAATAGTTATGGCGTATTAGGAACGCTACGTTATATCTGTTGTATCATCTGCCATTACACCAATAAACATTCTTTATCATTAATCACATATGTCAAATATTCATCAATACAGAAAAATGGTTTTAGAGTGCCCGATAAAAATGTTGCTATATTTTTAGCAGTGTTATGTAAGATCTTGATTACGTTTAATTAGGCATTCAATAATTTATTCAACAACAACATTCACAAATTACAATTTTTACAAAAGGAAAGTACAGCATTTTTATTACTTATGACTAGTGAGTGGGATACTTAGATGCTCAAGATATCTCTATGTTTCCCTAGTATGGCCAACATAATTGACTGTAATAATTTCAATACTGTTATATAATACTCAAAGTAGGAGTCGGTTCTTGGTTCTTGACTAGACAAAGGAAAAGACAAAGGAAAAAAAAGAGAGAGAGAAAAAAACTGGCAAATAAATATAAACCAAGAGAAAACAAATAATCCGGGGGGGGGGGGGGGGGGGGGGGGGGGGGGCGGGGGGGATTCTTTATCTAATCAAATATGTTCGGGCCCTAATCCTTAAAGAAACTTCAGTATTTTCCAAGATAAAAGTCTTGCTATTAATGTTGAATATTTCGATTGAAGCAATTGTCTTTATATTATTTGGAAGTTCATTATAAAATCTGGGGCCCAGATAATCCATGAGTTTTAGGCTGAAAGATTTTTTCATATTTGGGATAATTAGATGTTTGTCTACATTGGCTCTAGTTAGATGCTGGTGACTCAAGTCCTCACAGACAGGGCATCTGCTCCACTCAATATTAATTTTCTTATGTTCCATGAATTTGTGAAAAAGTCCCGCCGAACATTCTGCAAATATTGTAGCCGCCGAGTTTCTCATTTCCTTCACATATGTTATGTTTCGTTCATCACTCTCCCGGATCCAACTGTTCTGCCTTCTTATACACTCCTCGATTTCTTCCCTTGGTCTGTTGCCCTCATATACTGGAATTTTGACTTTAGATCTCATCATTTTGGTTGTTACTATGTCATATCCATCTCTCAGCTGATCCTCGGCTGCTCGTTTCAGTTCGTCCACATCCTTCTTAGTAGGACATTTTATGATCATATTGCCATTACCTGTAATTCTCGTTCTCTTTATGCCAACATTCAACTGTGATTAATCAATTTTGTTTGTGATGGCCTCTTTAGTTTCTTGATAAAGCTGTTTTTTTTTTTGGATGAATAATCGAATCGGGGACACAGGCCCTATTTGCCAGGGTTGGTTTTCTGGTTACATTAGCATATGAAATTTCTGAATAATTGTTGATGGGTTTGGTGTTGTTTATTTATTCAATCTCCTACTTCAATAGGTTTATTATTTCGTTCTTGGATTCGATATTCTCATTCTTTTTTTCTATGACATCCTGTTGTAGTTTCAATGTTTCAAATTTGGTACAACTAGGGCAATAAAATTTCATAATTCTATTGCGCAATTCCAGTACCTTGACTTCAGAAGAGGACAGTCCTCCACATTGCTTGCACACTTCTTTCCTACAACCATCGCAATTGCCTTCTGCATCTGGCATTACTGTACATTCGAGACATGATGTTAAAGAATTAAGGGAATTCCTCTCCAAGAAAAATACCAAAGTCCGGTCCTATTCGATGTCCAATTCTATTTTAAATTTTGGTGAATTGTTTCCAGGCATTTAAAAAGCTCTTTAAAATTGCTGCGATTTAACGACTCCAAATTTTCATCATATCACCAAAAATGCGGTCCTTGTTTCTCCAAAGTAAGTGTGACATCTATTAATAAGCGATTTTCCGGGCATTTTCGTTGAATAAAATTAAGTCTAAACGTGCGTTTTCCCTTAACGCATCCTGGATGGTCGCCCTATTTTGCCCTAACTGCACGACAGCTATAAAGTTTTTTATGTGTTCTTTAAAAGCCTCCTGCATTTTAGTACTGCGAGAAAAAAAAATAAGTCCTTGAATCCGCCATTTGAGCACCATAAATTTTACACATAAATAAAATGCATGGCCAGCAACCAGCAACACAAGCTCTGTTTATATAAACTTCCACAAAGCCATTTACAATTTATCGTATCACTTCCATGGTTGTTCAGAATTCTATTAATTGGAGATTCTGATATTGCACTGGCGTCTTCTGTTGATATTGTAGATTTCCCTGGATCATCCATTTAAAACGTAGCTTAAATTCCAAATTGTAATAAACAATATTTTTTCAGATCAGAATTTTATTGTGATAACACCTCCAGAAAGTATTTAAGCTAAGCTTTCAAATGAACAGGAATTTATCGGAACATGTTAAAAAATAAAGGTGATAGGGAGAGGGAATGTTAATTTTAATTTTTTAAGTTCTTTTCATTGTTAAGTTTTTAATCGATTTGTTCTTTTTAAATGCATTAAAGTTTTTGACTAGAACCATATCATTGAATCTTTTATTTTATCTATAAAATACAAACCTAAGACAAAGATCCCTGTTTTAAATGATGCAAAAAAAGATTAATTTAAGCATTTTTTAAATGTGAAAATGTATAGGGTGACTCGAGTTCGAGTCTATGTATGGGGATCTCGAAAACGGTAAGAGATACAGTGTCGGACAAATTAAGGCAAAATTGCGCATGTAAGTGCCTAACAAAATGGATTTTAGAAAGTTTTCAAATGTCTAATATTTTCGGAGATATCCCAAAAAAAAAACAGAAATTTTGAAAAATTGTTATATTTTTTCCCTGGGTTTATTTAAATACAGATTTCAAATTGAACTGCACTTTTGCATTATCACTTTTCCCGCTGCATCCAATCCAATTCAGTTTGAAATCCGATGTTTCGTCTTCAAGGGGTCATCATCAACTTTCTTATTTTAAATACGTACTTTCTATTTTTTCCATATCAAAGAAATATATAAATAAGTCAACATTTTGCGAAGGCGTATATATTATGTCATCTTGCCCTCTTGGACCCCCAACGCAAGAAAAGGTCATACACAAAAAATAATTACAATTATAGATGATTGCCACATAAACATTTCTGATTCTGTTCGTCGATTTGGAAAATTCCTTAAATACCCAATATCATTTGTTGTTATTGAAGTTTATGCGGCATCTGAGACTGAAAAATTACGACAATAAACGCATAAGTAATACATGCGTAACTAAAATGTTGACAATTTTCTAGTTAAATAATAATTTCTTGATAGGCGTGCTAAAAATATGTTGTAATTGTAAAATTTCAAATTAGATTTTATTTAATAAACTGATTCATAATAACTAGATGTTATTTTACGTAATGAACTTTAACATCGTTTCGCGATAGTTATTAACTACTACAAAATGTGTTTATACGCAAATATTATATCTTAAAATTTTTTAGCACATAGCGATCTGGATATTACTGGAGTAGTTTATGTTATCGGAATATTAATTAACAACACTACTAGAAAACTGCAACATAGCAAATAATACGATTATACTGAGAGATAATGAAATGCTTCTATAAATGTTTCGGTATATTATTTACAGTGTTAGTCCCATGCGTGGAAATAGGCAAATACCTAAGAAAATATATACTTTTATGTCTTGTTAACAAAGCTATTAGGTCAAAAGCAACAATAAAATAATAATAAATCAAATCACAATCAAATTACAGAAATATAAAATTATGCAAAAAAATTAAAGATCTAGAAAGGTCACATAAAGGAATTTCACCTCGTGAACAAATAAAACAATACAAATATGTTTTGGTAATTCACACTGTATTCTCATGAAACTCTCCCAAGGCATTTTCAGCCCTTCTAGAGGACTTCGCAGTGCAACAGCTTCTAAATTGGTGAGGAATAAGGTTATGCATCTGCCTACTCTCATAAATAATCGTGCTTTTAGTCAAGCCAACGCGACGTTGGAATAGGCAGTTTGAAGCTGAGAAGTAGCATTTTCACGCACTAGAAGGCTGTTTCTAATCTATGCTTGAAGACCGTAGACATCGATTCCAATATAAACAAGGAAGGCAACGTTAAAATCTTCCTATAGGCCGACCTAAACAAAGGTCGACAAGATTCTCGAGGGCCAATACAATAGTAATAGTAAATTTATCATACATTAGTTGGAATATCCCTAGTAAGGAACGCCATACATCAGCGCATGAATTTTGATTTTGAAGCCCACTTCACGAGCAACCACCCTTACAGCCTAACGCTCAGATGCAACCATCCACAAAATATGGTTTTAAAATTTTAACCCTTCATCAATTATAGGCCCAAGAAACCCAACCTTTTTCTGCTTAATTACAAAAGAATGCCAAGATAAAAGCCCGAAACATCACGACAAAAAAAAGCAATACTGTTTATTTTGTAGATTAAACACCAGTCGACTAGCATCACACTACTGCTAAACAGGGGCAAGAATATTTTCCTCATGGCAGAGGGTATTGTCAGCAAGAAGGTAAATATACCCTGGATACTTAGTAGAAAAACACTGGGCCCATGTGGAATACCGAAATCCACTCTTCCAGTATCAGAAACTCCATGATCGAGATCCACCCTCTAACTACGACTTGTCTAATATGAATGAAACCAACTGCAAGCAACATGAAATTTGGAGAAATGAAATATCCACAACAGTATTCGGTGACTCACACAGTCAAAGGCTTAAGATAGGTCACAATACACAGCCGCGGCGCATTCTTTGTCATTTATTTTACAGTTTAAAAACTCAAAAAACTAATAAATAGCGGAAACACGAGCCTACAAGTAGGAAACAGCAAGCCTACAAGTACTGGCAGCATAATCAAAACGCTGAAAGTTGCAAATATTTTGCCGAAGCGAGGAACGAATGCAAACACGTCGTGATTAACGAAACTAAGGCCAAACGCAATCAAAGGACAGGAATAAACCTTTGCACTGCCCTTGTGGCTCTAGGAATTTCTGGTCTGTAGCAAAGAGTACTAACTTTTTGTAAAGGCTCACCCACCCTTGAAAGACGAACGCGGCGTCACAGCGACACCATGGCAGAAGTTAAGTTTCACCACCGTGATATTTGTAAAATCCTCAGAACTAGATACGCAAAAGGATGGAATACCTGCCATTGTGTTAAACAACTACGCCAACACATGCACACCCATTCTTTCCAGATTTTTTTCTCAGTCTTACCGAAAAGGAATGTACCCATCTTAATGGAACGTCGCTCGAGTGTACCCTGTTCCAAAAAAGGCAAAAACTCACACCTTCAAACTGTCGCCCAATCGCCTGCCCAACGTGAAGTAAGTCAGCAACTACTCCAGTACCTTGAACCCGATAGAATAATTACTGATAGCCAATACGGCTTCCGCAAACAGATATCGACAGGAGATATGTTGGCCTATGTCACTCATATATGGAGTAGGGCAAGTGAGAACCACGAGGAATCTCCAGCGATTGCGTTGCATACTTCGAAGATATTCGTCAGAGTTTCGCCTGACAGATTGCCCAACAAGCTGCCGTTCTTCGGACTGCCAGCGTTTCTGCAGCTGGCTTGCCAGTTTCCTTAAGAATCAATCTCTGCACGTTGAAATTGAAGGAACATCTCAGACACACCCACCATGTTCGTCATCTATATTAATTACCTGCTAGCTGAAACTAACAATCATGTTTACAGCTTTGCAGATGTCAGACCCCTTGTCTCCCGATTTAGATCAGGAAAAATTTTACCAGCGACTAAGCCTTATTATCACAAAGAGGAGCAGATTACAACAATTAATCAAGATCTGAAGAAAGTTAAAACTTGAGGCGACAGAAATTTGGTTCAGTTCAATGCAGCACAAACCCAAGCAGCCACGTTTACCCAGAAAGCCAATACTGCGGGCCCTGACATCATTATGGCACGATCGACCATTCCCTCATCCTCGTTAATCAGGCTACTGGATGTCTCGGTCAACAGCAATATGTCCTGGCATGACCATGTTGCTAAGATCTCAAAATCGGCCACGCAGAAGCTAGGCGCAATATTTCGCACTCTACAAAGCGCAAATAAGACCGTACTTAAAATATTGCTCACACATCTGGGGTGCCGCAGCTAAGCACACCCTAAAGCTGCTGGACTCCATTCAGAAGAGAGGTGTGCGTCTCGTCGGCGACCCGGTGTTGACCCAGGATCAGGATAGTCTGTAACACCGCAGACATGTGGCCGAGATAGCACCGTTTCACAGATATTTTCACGGCTGATGTTCCCAGGATTTGGCCACCCTCATTGTATGTTTGTTCAGTCCCCCTTTCGGGGAACCAATGGTTCTGCTACTGGGCAATACGCCAGCACCGCCCTTCGTCCGGTGCTTAGGGAGAGGTAGAGCTATCCTTCTACATCCGTTACACGTTATTCCGGTTTGAAGGGCCTTAATCGGTGGGAACCTCCAATAAGATGGGCCTGTGCTCCTGGAAATTCCCGATCTTTACAAAAATAAGCTAATGCACTGCACGGCTAGTGTCTTATGCAAAGGGGCTTCACTCAATGCAGATATAACCAGTTGCTATTAGAGAGACTTCCCACCTCCGCAGGGTCTTCAGATCACGAAATCACGTGCAGGAATTTGGAAGAATCTTAATAGGAATCGACCCTACATTCAGCGACCCATCCTAAACACAGCCCTAATCGGCCACGACTTCCCCCCAACACTTTCTGCCGTGAATCACGTGCACTTCCCGTGCGAAGTCAGGTTAGAACACCAAGCTTCCTTCCCACCTCCGAACACCACCAACTCCAAAACGGGAGTGTTCTGGAGAATGAACAGTGAATTTATCACACTTTGGTTAGAATGAGCCTAGTAATAAGGAATGCCATACAGCAGAGCATGATAAACTGTCTTTGATATTTACTTCGGACCAACTTTAGGTGAACTACCCTTAGGTACAGCATAAAACTCAAGTGCAGCGCTCCCACTCATCGACAAAATGTGGTTTTAAAATTTTAATCCTTCGTCAATTATCAGCCAGCAAACCCAGCCTTGCTCTGCATAATTACAAAAGAATTTTCAAGATAGAAGCACCAAACATCACGACCAAAATAAGAAGCGGATAGGTACACCGATTGCAAAAATTCGCGAATGCTCAGGTTTTGATAGTTTGACACAACAAAACGTGTTCAATTTTTGGCGAATTGGTCCAGTGGTTAGATGGTGTGTTTGTGATACAGCGGCAGACACAGCTTTGGGTAGCGCGGCGTGCTGGGTTGGATTTTCTTCAGCCACGAAACTTGTTTTTAAGGTCACGTTTGTAAAAAGTTTTTTTTCTTCATTTTGCCTTGAGTTAGTTGAGCGAAGCAAGCGGAGGGCCATGCGTGAAGTGAAATAATAATCAACATTTCATTCACATGTGCGAATTTTTGCAATCGATGCACCTAGACCCTTGTCAAAACTAAGGATACTGGTGTTTTATAGATTAAACTCCAGTCGATTAGCATCACATCACTGCTGAACGCGAGCTAGATCAGGATGTCGTAAGCAAACAATGTAAATCTACCCCTGATAATAAGTTATGCCAAATCATTAATGTATAGCAGAAAGAACATTCGACCCAGATTCAGAAACGTCACCCTCTAAGTGCAAACAACTCTACAAAATTTGGAAAAATGAAATTTCTGCAACAGTATTCGGTGACTCACACAGTCAGATGGGTAACAAAAAGCCTCCCGCGGCTCACTCCTTGATTTAAATACTGGAGAAACTGATAAATAGCATCACAGGTGCCCCTACCAGTCTGAAATCCAATCTGACCCTCATGAAGTATCTGTCTGTGATAAAGAAATGATGATACTCCACTCTTGGTTAATTTTTCTATAATCTTCGAAAGAGTATAGAGAGGTAATACAGATCTGTAGTTGCCCTATAGTGATCGTATTTCGTATTCCTATTCGTACACGTGATTGGGCCCAGATAGGGCCCTCCACTGCGATTCTTGGTCTCACACCTGTGGTTTCCACTAGGCCAGAAACTCGATCCTTTCCATGAAGTCGATTAGCTTTCTGGAGTGGATAGTTCACAAATCTGCAAGTGTAATTTGAGAATTTTCAAACACTGTTTGTCTGGTTCTTTCCATTGCTGGACAGTGAAGTAAAACATGCTCCATTGTTTCTTCGTCAAGCACAAGCGACATTCCGTTTCCTCAGAGAGCCCTATCATTTTCATGTGGCTTCTTAGCCGACAATGGCCAATGTACATGCTAACTACAGCCTGTACCTGTTGTCGCCTAGTTGTCACCCCCTGATGGCAGATTCACTGCCATCTTTGAATGAATTAGGCCCGGTAAGTCTCTCCATTTGCCTGCAAATTGCTATTATGTCAACCTAAAGAGGGCCTCTTTAGCTGTGTTGCAAGTTATCCCCAGTACCGGTTCTCATCCTATGAAGGCCGTTGCGGCCACCTGCTTCGCAAGAGCAGCAGCTCTGTCGGTATCATCATATCCTGTATGCCCCGGTATCCAGATCAGTGTAAGTTTATTGTCTCTACCTAGTTTGGTAAGTAGTCCTTGACAGTGCCATACTGCTTTGGATGAACAACAGCGAGATTCAAGAGCTTTTAAAGGCGCTTGACTGGCCGAGAATATTTTGATTTAATTGTCTTTCCAGTTTCTACCTATTAGCCACTGTGCAGTCATATCATCCACATGATCGGACTCGTCACCCTTATACAAGGAAATAACTTTGGCCATTTTAAGCGTTCCCCAAGGCTTCCATGACGGCTCACAAACCATGATCCTTAAAGAGTTTTTATTTCTTATAGATGTCACAGCATCAGGATTAGTTGGATGAATAAAAAAAGAAAATGTGTGGGACGTCAGAGTATGACGTCATTCAGCCACTTGGCCAATGAATTATGGGTGTTTACATTAACACCATTAAAATGGCCTGAGTCTGGAGGATAACGAACGAGAGAAGAAAAGAGAGACAGTTGATTTTTGACTTTTAAAAAGTGAATGTATTCAGCGGGCGCGCTTAAAAATTTTGTAAAGAAAGTCTAAAGGGCATTATAGCCGAACTCCATACGCAAGTCAAATAATTCTAGTTCCGAAACCGAATAAAACATTACGGCTTTGCGTAGATTACCGAAAATTAAATTCAATAACAGTTAGACAAAAACATGCCCTACCGTTAATTGATGGCCAAATCGATAAATTGGTTAACAATAAATTTTATAGTTTAATCGAGTTATTTTCCGGTCATTATCAAATTCCCATGTCAGCCGAATCCATAGCAAAAACAGCTTTCATTACTCCCGACGGTCATTATGAGTACTTGCGTATGAGTTTTGGGTTGTGTAATGCGCCATTTGTAAATTTGTATTTCAGCGCATGATGAGCTAGATGAAGGTACCGCGTATCCCTACCTTGACGATATCATATTACCTTCGAGGACTTATGAGGATGGACTAATGAAATTAGAAAACTTATTTAAAGTACTAATTATAAATACGGTTTAACAATTCAGCCACTTAAATGTAAATTTTTAATGACCAAAATTTCATATCTGGGAACGGAAATTACAGAAGAAGGCGTACGTCCTAATAGCAAAAAGTTGAAGCCATTGTTAAACTAAAATCACCAACGAATCGCAAAGAACTTCAACAATTTTGCGCCTTGTCAAATTATTTTAGAAAATCTATTGCCAACTACGCGTTTATTGCTCAACCAATGACTAAACTTCTTTAAAAAATGCGTTATGGACATAGTCTACTGAACAGCAAGAATCTTTTAACCTTATTAAAAACCATTTAGCTATTGCCACTTGTATAAATCATAGCAGCGGTAGTTGCATTCAAGTTATATTTGTATTATATTTTTTTAATGGTACACCAGCGCAATTTTTAATAAAACCCCAAAACTGCATTCTAATTCACCTCAAGTTATCATAGGATATATTACCAAAATCTATATTGAGGTCGGCAGTCAAAATATTATATACTTTACAATTATTAATCAAACTATTATCATTACTATTAAGATCTATCCTTGTTTCCTTAATGCAATTTTTGTTAAGTTAAATATATCAATTCGATGAACCTTTAGCCATATCTGTAGATATTTATCGGAAATATGTTTAGTTAAAATTGATAAACGGATTTTTACATGGCATCGAATACAGAAAACTGCATTGATAACCATGTGACTCTAAATTATTTTAGGTCATCGATCCACATGGCGCGACGAATTTAGACGCCGACGCATCTCATCCGGACGCCTGAATTGATCCATAAATCTCCCGCATCAGTTTTCACTACTATCTTCGTTTTTTACTAGGAGGTTGACAGTGATGCATATATTCAATTTACCGTAGTCAGGCGGTGTTTGCAAAATTGTTCCTTCGTGCGTGTTTCTAACCTAGTCAGATATTAAGAACATAACTTCACAATACAAAAAAATTAAGCAAGTTTCATAAACTAATTGGCGAATATTAGTGTACATCATAACAATTAAGTTGTTGCTTGTTGCCTGTTTGATTTTATTAGACATCTAAGCTGTTTGTTATAACGGCGCGTTGTCTAAGATTCTAAGTTTATTTTTAGTGTGTCCACAATGTGCTTATAGTCAGGTATGATAGAAAAATGTTTTAATTAACATAATAGATAAAATATTTATCGTGGTGCGCTTTTTCAAATTATTGCCTTGAATTGCCAAGTAAGTTTATAATTTGTGGAGTTTATTATACCTACTTTATTTTACTAACAAGGTGGCTTCTCATATTTTTAAAAATATTTATGGGATAAAGAAATTTAAGAACAAATTACGCAACATCTTCTTTCTCTTTATAATAATAATCATAGTTAAATTTTACAGCATTAATATTCTTTAAGATACCAAGATTTTAATATTTCTTCACATGTTTGTTTGTCCTATTGTTGATATGCTTTATTTCTTTTTTCGCAATTCATATTTTAACTCTAACTTAATGTTTTGGTTAAATGATGAATCTTGAAGGAATTATTACGTTCTAATATTTTCCTTATTACAGAATTTACTAATTTAATAGTGCATTTTATTTGCTCTGCTCCGTGTTATAATGTAGGTCTGGGTGTTTGAGTGTGTGTGAAAAATCAAGGGATGTTTAAATTTAAACTAAAGTGTGATATAACGTTTTCGGGGTTTTTGAGTAAAGGAATTCAATTTTAGAAATTCAATTTTAGATGACTGGTGTTGGGCGCCTTTCAATCAATCTAAAGTATAGAGATTTTAAAAACAATTATACCATGGAAAACTTCATCAATGTCAAAAAAAATGTTGCAAGTACCAAAAAAATGCTAAATCAGAAAAAAGGGTAAATTTCTAAACATTTTTTCGGAATTGGATATCCATTTACTAAATTTTTATAGAGAGGTCCAGCGTGTGAGCCCTCAAACGGGTTGTGGGGCAAGTTTCATATTTTACATAAATATATAGGATTAATTACAAACTTTCTGATGAAACGCGCAATAGCAGGAAAAAGTTGCAAAATGTGATTTTGTAGTATCAAAATATTTTTGAGATCGCCATTTGCGAAACCACAGAAATAAAAATAGATATGTATATGTAGGGCTCTTCATACGGGATAATAAAATTTATTGAAAAAATCAACGTTAAATATGTCTCGATAATATATGATTTAATATTTTCTTTAATTTCTCGATTAGAAATACTGCAATTATTTAACCCAAACCAGTTTATTTAGAGACACCATAAAATTTCGTAAATTTTCAAAATTATTTACTGTGTCTGCTAGTATGGAAAGATAATTTTAGTCTAGTCTAGTTATTTCAATTGTACTTATTCTGCTATTGTACTATATTTCTATATTATGGTCTAATTTGGGCAGTTCTGTGAAGCATTCCTCTTATATTTTTTTTTAATTTTCTTTATGTTGTCCATCCATGACAAAGCCACAAACACAGAACATAAGAGCAAGTTTGAATGTCAAAACTTTTGAAACCAGTTTTAGTAAGAAAACAAATTTTAACAAAGAAAACATTTTTACAAAACAAAAAATAGGTTTCTTCTTAATATGTTTCTTATCCAATAACATCATCAAGAATTGTAGTGAATGAGAGGAACTCTCCCAAATCCTAGGGAAACCATTCTGGTCCCATTTACGAAAAGAAGGAAACTAGAAATGAGCGCCCCTTCTACACGGAACACAGTTAACTTTTTTATTTAGGGGTCACACTAGACCATATCTTTACCTTTACTTTACCTGGAACAAGCATCTAAGGAACAGTATCTGTAAAGCCACAGCGGCAATCTGAACATGCCGCAAACTAGACGGCAAGACATGGGGCCTAAAGCCAAAAATGGTATATTGGCTCAACTAAACAATAATAAAGCCCACGGCCATCTATGCCTCGCTGGTATGGTAGCCAAAAACCCAGCAGGTCACCGCTCGGACCAACCTTAGTAAAGTGCAAAGACTGATATGCCTGGAAATAACAGGGGCAATGTCAACGTGCCCTACGGCAGCCTTGGAGGTAATGCTGAACATGCCTCATCTCACTATGAAGAGGTAGGCGATTATCAGTGCTCACAGGCTATTCCAAATAGGCAAATTCATGTCTGGAGATTTGACTGGTCACCTGCGCATCTCTGAAGAAATGAGCCTGGAAAATGTCAGCAAACCAAGTGACCAAATGACGGTCAGGTTGGACCTAGATGTCCCATTCTCAGTGGCTATAGATGACCGCCAATCATGGGAGAGTAAAAAACTACCTCAGACGGACAACGGATCGCTGTGGTACACAAATGGTTCAAAACTAGAGAAAGGTGCAGGATTGGGCATTTCAGCTCCAAATTGTAAGCTTCCCAAACCGCTAGGCAAATATATGACCATCTTCCAAGCGAAAGTGCTTGCCTTAAATATATGTGCAGAAGAATGCCTGACACAAGGACTTCACAGAAAGAATATCTACATATTCTCAGACAGCCAGGTGGCTCTAAAAGTTCTAAAAGCTTTCAAGAGCGTGTCAAAGCTAGGCCGGAAATGTAAGCAAATCCCAAAAACAATTAACGACACGCAACCAGGTAACTTTAATGTGGGTTCCTGGCCATTGAGGCACAGAAGGCAACGAAAAAGCAAACTGCCTTGCGAAAGAAGGAGCTGGAACACCATATTATGGTCCAGAGCCCTATACTGTGGGCTTATGAATAGCCACATCACCGAAGAACTAAACAAATGGGAAAAAGACCTACTGGAGAAACACTCCAGGACTTAGACAGGCGAAAAGGTTTATCACCATCTCTGCAAAAAGAGCAGAACAGCTCTTAGATATAAACAGAGCAGATATTAGTACTGTCGCCGGACTGCTCACTGGACACTGCCCAGTAAAATACCACCTAAAGGCAATAGGCAAAACAGAAGACGACCAATACAGATTTTGCAATAATGCCACCCAACTCTCCAAAAGGCTCAAGTACCCTGAAGGAGTACTGCTATCACCTCAAGAAGTGAGTCAACTACCTCCCAAGAAAAAAAAATAGCTTCCTTTGGAAGAAGCCTACGTCTCTTGGACACAAATTAAGTTGTAGAGCTATGCACAAAATATCTGTAAAGGTAGAAGTGCTGGGCGGCTGAAACTAGCCGAAACGACTCCCTAGCAATCTACAATCTACAATGTTATCGAATAAAATCGACACCGACTGCATGGTTTTTATTTTATTTCTATTCGTGATTTATTTCTTAAAAAATTCACGGATCTCACACCTTACGCAAGCATTCTATGTATTGAAAATGCCTGACACAATTTTTAAATTTAAAAAAACTTATGATTTACATCTGTCACAATATAACAAATTAATTACTATTAATTTATATTTACCGCTTTTGTGGGGTTGAGATCATGTCACCCGAAGTGACACCCAATGATAATGTTACATAAAAAAGTGTATAATATTTTTAAAGTCAATTTAAATTAAAATAGCAAATAAATAAGCGATTGATTACTAAAGCCAAAAGCTTGTATATAACTACGCTACTAAGGGCGTGTCCTCAAAATCTGTTGATTTATAGCGGCATCCAGACTTTAACCAATAATTGGAATGTGCGTACTCCCGCCTAAAACCTAGTAAACAAGAATTTTGAAACACTGATAAATAGCGAAATTGTAAAATTTGACATTTTTGACAGACTATGTCAATAATTATTTTTCTTTTATTTTCCCTAATCTAATTCTAAGATTTCATTCAAATCGGTTCATAAATAGCAAAACTGTCAAATTTTACATTTTTGACAGATACTATCACAAAACATATATATTTTTTATTTTCCCGAATCTAATTCCAGACTTTCATTCAAATCGGTTCATAAATAACGAAACTGTCAAATTTGATATTTGTGACATACATACATACTTTGTCAAAAAATATTTGTCTTTCATTTCCCCTAATCTAATCTGAAAATTTATTCAAATCGGTTAATAAATAACGAAATTGTCAAATTTGACTTTTTTGACAGATAGGTAAGTACTACGTCAAAAAATATTTTTCTTTTATTTTCCCCAATCTAATTCGGTTCATAAATAGCGAAACTGTTAAATTTGACATTTTTAACAGATACTATGTTAAAAAATTTAAACCTAGTAAACAAGAATTTTAAAACATTGATAAATATCAAAACTGTTAAATTAGACATTTTTGGAAGACTATGTCAATAATTATTTTTCTTTTATTTTCCTTAATCGAATTCTAAGATTTCATTCAAATCGGTGCATAAATAGCAAAACTGTCAAATTTGACATTTTTGACAGACACTATTGCAAAAAAGTATTCTTTTATTTTCCCTAATCTAATTCTAAACTTTCATTCAAATTAATTCATAAATAACGAAACTGTCAAATTTGACATTTGTGACATATATACATACTTTGTCAAAAAATATTTCTTTCATTTCCCTAATCTAATCTGAAAGTTTATTCAAATCGGTTAATAAATATCGAAATTGTCAATTTTTAACAGATACCATGATAAAAAAAAATAAATTTTTTCTAGTTACAATTAAATAAATTCATAAAATTGTTTTTTTTTATTTTTCCTAGTCCTATTAAATAATTTCATTCAAATCGGTTCATAAATAACGAAACAGTCAAATTTAACATTTTTGACAGCTACTACATATGTCAAAAGTTATTTTTCTTTTATTTTCCCTAATCTAATTGTAAAAAAAAATAGTTTCCTTTTATTTTCCCTATAATCTAATTCGGTTCATAAATAGCGAAACTGTCAAATTTGACATTTTAAACAGATACTATGTTAACAAATTATTTTTTGGAATTTTTGCTAGTACAATTAAATAATTTCATAAAATTATTATTTATTTTCCTATTCCAATTATATAATTTCATTTAAATCGGTTCATAAATAAGGAAACGGTCAAATTTAACATTTTTGACAGGTACTACATATGTCAAAACTTATTTTTCTTTTATTTTCCCTAATCTAATTATAAAATTTCATTTAAATCAGTTCAAAAATAGCAAAACTGTCATATTGGACATTTTTGAAAGATTGATTTTGAGAATCACCCTGTATCTTTTTGAAAGTTTATTCAAATTGGTTAATAAATAACGACACTGTCAAATTTGACATTTTTGACAGATAGGTACTAAGTACGTCATAGAATATTTTCCTTTTATCTTCCCTAATCTAAAGCTTCATACTGACTAGGGCGAATTTCGCGGATTTTTTACAGAATGTGTCAAATCCAGATGTAAAAATATTCGAGGCGGGAAATTTCAACTTTTCTGCGATGTTGTATATTGTTTGTCACGATGTAGGTTGTCATGCAAGATGGGAGATAACATAACTTAGAATTAAATTGATTCTAATAATTATAATTTTTATCTGCGTACTTCTAGCATGCGATGTACTATGTACCTTTTGCGTGTTTTTGGTAGTTACCATAAAAGCAAAACACTTGCACTAGTCAAAGGGCATCAAAGAAAATATGTTTGCAAAGAAAAACACAATTTAATTGCAGATATGCGTTTAGCTGGTGATACCAGTAAGTTTTTTTTATTATTTAAGAATGGATCCAATTCAGTTTAACTTGTTCTTACATAAAATAAGTCCGTTTTCCTTTTTCATTCTCTGGCTGGGACCTGGGAACTCAAAATAACAAAACCGTCAACGTCAATTTGTTGGTTTAGGCGTCACAAAATTGGCGGAATTCGCAAAAAAGTTAAAACTGCTTTAACTTTTTAGCGAATATTCGCGGAAGAAGTTTCGCTGTGCATGAGTATGAACGAAAAATTATATTCGCGCGAAAAATGGATACCTGTCAAATAAAGACGAAATTCGCGCAAGTGAGTATGAAGCTTAATTCGGTTCATAAATAGCGAAACTGTCAAATTTGACACTTTTAACATTTATTTTTCCTAGTCAACTTATAAAATTTCACTCAAATCGGTTCCTAAATAGCGAAACTGTCAAATTTCACATTTTTTACAGATACTATGTCATAAAATCGACATATTTTGAGAATCACCCTGCATCTTCTAATCGAGCTTCTAATAAGTAATAAAAATATTGCATTTTAATCTTGACGGTCTGAATTTAGATTTAAATCACAGTATAAAATAACACTAACTTACCTTATTCAACAATATTATTCGAA
Organism: Pissodes strobi; assembly: GCA_016904865.1. NCBI lineage: Eukaryota > Metazoa > Arthropoda > Insecta > Coleoptera > Curculionidae > Pissodes > Pissodes strobi. The sequence goes on from MU183143.1 coordinate 22,833, forward strand.
CATTTAGAATAACCCACAATACACCGTCAGCGTCGTCAAAGTATCCGTTACGTCTTATCACAAGCAAGATATTTTATTTATCACAAGCAAGATATTTTATTTACTGCGCGTTAACCGCGCCGATTCAGTGTCGAAATTTCATTATGTCGAGGTCAGGACATCCTTATTAAGTTTCCATAAAAGTGATCGCAATAGCATTTTCAATACTAAAAAGTCGCCTAATATGAAAGAAAGAATCGTATTGGTTCAAAAGTTGCCTGTGACTCCGTACCATTTGTAACACGAATTCTCCATTCGTTATATTCGTCATTAAGTTAAATATTTATTGATGGATAGACCAATCTTTTGCTTACCTATTCCTCAAACCCTAACTGATCCAATATACAAAAAATGAGGTCTAAAACGTTGACCATTGAACAATGAATCTTACTAATTATTTCCTTCTGTGATATTTAGGTGGCAGGTAATATTGCCTTTTACAAGAATGTTAGGAATAGAAACTGCCAAATAGTGCATAGAGTAGTATAGAGCCTCATGTGCCATTTACGGATGTTTTTAATAATAATTTCTAATTTCTATTATCGTATTTTACGTACAAACATACAAGCCGTGGGTCCCTAGTCATTGCCTAACCTGGCCACTGAAGGCCCCATAAGATACATCAGCATGTTTAGCTTTATGTAATGTTTTGATCATAGTTAAATTCGATAGCTTTGGAACTTCAACTTAATATTTTCAGCAGCTTTACGAATAATGACATCTATTGAAGTAAATAATAATAGTATTGTTAATAGTGATTAATAGCCTTTATTAAGAAAAAAATATACACATATAATGAAATATATTATATTTAATTTTGTATGCGACTGCTTGGAGCAATATATCTTTAATAGCAGCTCAATTGAAATAAAAAATGCATGTTTAAAATCTAATGTTAGAAGTGTAAGGAGTTTAGAAGTCGACAATATGGCAAACTAATCAGACTTAGGAAAATATTTAATGTTAATATTAATTATCTAAAGATAACAGGTCACGACTTAAAAACAATTCCTATCAATAAATTATAAATAAAATATAATCTTGCAATACCTAAGAAAATGGTTGTGAATAAGCTTGAAATAGTGAAATGTGGGTGCAGAGGTAATATAGAGCCTCATGTGCCATTTACGGATGCTTTTAGCAATAATTTTTAATTGCTATTATCGTATTTTGCGTACAGACATACAAGTCGTGGGTCCCTAGTCATTGCCTAATCTGGCCACTGACTGAAGGTCCTATATAATACATCAGCATGTTTAGCTTTATGTAATGTTCTAGTCATAGTTAAATTCTATAGCGTTGGAGATTCAACTTAATATTTTCAGCGGCCGTATGAACAAGGACTATTGAAGTAAATAATAATAATAGTATTGTTAATAGAATAAATATACACACCTAATGAAATATAAGCCACTGCTTTGCGCAATCTATTTTTAATAGCTGCTCAATTGAAACAGAAAAAAATACATGTTTAAAAATTTATAGAAAAATATTAGACGAGTAAGGAGTTTGTAAGTGGAAATGAACAATATGGCAAACTAATCAAAGATTTAGGAAAATATGTAATGTCAATATTAATTATCCAAAGCTTACAGGTCACCGAATTCAAAACAATTCATATCAATAAATCACAAACAAAAGATAATTTTGCAATCCCCAAGAAAATACTTGTGAATAAGTTTTTATTTGGTGAGTAAGTATGAGACATTTTATTAACTAGAATAACCAAGAACGTACAGTATCAGCCCCGTCTTAGGCCGCTCGAGGCGAGCAGGATTTGGCCGCCCCTTACAACAAAACCGTAAAGGAGTCAATAATGACATATCCGGCGAATAGGCGGCAGCGCGGTTTTTTGACCGGTAGGTTCCGATATAGGAAGATGACCTGCAGGGTCTCGATTTTAAGGGAGGGTTTTGGGGGGGCTATGGAAATTGCCTGCTTTTTCGCGATGTCAAGCTAAACGGGAGCTTGGAGCAAAATTTTGCCGCGACCAAACTTCGCACGACGGAGTCGGGGTTGGCTGGTTAGTGGGTAACCCTCATCATGACCGTTTCCCGAATTTTTATCGAAAAGTGAGGGAAATCACGAAACACGTTTTTTCAAATTCAAATTCAAAATGTCTATATTAATAAGAAAGTGCACAACACAGCGGAACATAATTATATAGTACAATGGATAATAATAGAGTTACAGGAAGTATATATAAATGGTTAAAATGAACATTAAAAGTACAAAAATAACACAATTTGTTTAAAACCTATAATTTAGAAATTCTTGAACTGTATAGGGTTCAATTCTCAATATAATATCTTTAATACTATTCTTAAAACTATTGAAATTCTTGTCCAGCTTAACAAAAACAGGCAGAGCATTAAAAACTTAATACAGAAATAGGTTGGTCCCTTTTCAGTAGCTGTCAATCGATGTGGAGGGAAATTAAGTCCCACATACCTAGTGAGTATATTGGTTTGCGACTCTAACTCAGTGAACTTTTCCCTGTGTTTGAAGAAAAACAGCAGACACTCTCATATGTACAGACCGGCAAGTGTTAAGAAACCCAAGTTCCTGAAACTTCCCCTACATGAATTCCTTATTCCCAAGTTGAGCAGTGTTCTTATTTCTCGCTTTTGTGCCGCAAAGGCCCTGCTTCCCCCCAAAAGATGATGCCATATTTGAGAGTGGAGTAAATGTTGACATATTACACCGTTTTAAGGTGGTCAATATTAAGATATCTTGAGAGTATCCTTAGGGAGTAGCATGCCGAACTGACCTTTTGACACACATTGTTGACCTCTTCCACCCAGGTCAAATTTTGGTCTATATGTATGCTCAGAAACTTTGTGTGCGTGGACAAAACGTGGGGAACATTATCTGTCAGGGAGATTACTTCTGGGATGTCATTGTTCTTCTTTTTGGTGCGACAACAGACAATGTTAGTCTTGCCGGAATTTAAAACCAACCTATTTCTAGTGAACCAGTCCTGGGCTGTTTTTAATCGTACAGAGGAGGTATCGAGAAGCTCGGAAAGCTGAAAAGCAATTGTCAACAAGTTCGTGTCGTTCGCATAGTTTACCAGGTGTGATTCATCATCAAGAATTTCGTTTGCTAAGTCAATTACATAGATAATGAAAATTAGAGGACCGAGATTCCGCCCTGAGCAATGCCGAGGAGAAGCCGCAACCCCTCAGAAAGGTGTTTCAGGCCTTTGGACTCAATAAGGACCCTCTGTTTCCGGTCTGAAAGATATGAGCATATCCAGTCTAAGGCTGGTCCTCGGATCCCATACCTCTCCAACTTATCAGTTAGAACTCTATGGTCAAGGCTGTCAAATGCTTTGGACAAGTCCAAGAACAAGCCAAGGGACAACCTTCTCTCCTCAAAACTCCCCAGAATTCTTTCAACAAAGTCATAAATTGCCGTTTCGACCGACCTGCCCCTCAGAAAACCATGTTGTGTATCACTGATCAGCACTTCTAAACAGAAGAAGCCCATAAGACTAGTGCACATGGCCACCTCAAACACCTTTGAAAAGGTAGACAACAGGCTTATTGGCCTATAATTGTCAAGCTGGCTCTTGTCTCATTTTTGTATATAGGTTTTACAATAGCCAGCTTGAGTCTATCGGGAAAGATCCATATGCAAATGGATTGTTAATCACGTGACACAGTGGCTCAGACACCTCCTCTGCACAGTGTCTTAACAAATGGGGGGATATGTCATTAAACCGAGCGCTTTTAATTTAGAGATTATTTGGGAAAATTCATGCACCCTCGTGATTTGTGCCTTTTTGCCTACATTGTATACCACTGAAAACACATATTGTCAGTTTTAAGTGTCAAATGAATGGTATATTTTTGCAAAACCAGGACGTGGACAGATTCTGGTACTTACATTGCAAAACTACAGTTGCCTTTCTTATTTTTGTAGAAGTTCTCATATACGTTGGAGTGACAATTTTTATAAAAGCTTACTTATTGTATAAATTTATTTCTAGTTCTTCGATTGAAAATGAAATGCGCTGTCAGATGTGTGCTGTCCAATCGGATGATCTTAAAGGGAATTTTGATGAGTTTATGGCTAAGTTTGAAACTCATTATAATCTATCCGCTCAAAATTTTCAATCATCATTTGTGGAGATTTTAATATAAATTTTTTATTAGGTGATCATAAACCTAAACAATTAACATATCTAGTTGAGACATATGGCTTTTCTAGAATGATCTTTTTACCTACTCGCGGGAACACATGCTTAGATAATATTTTTATAAACATACCAAATGCAGAAGCATATCCATATGACTTTAATATATCGGGATTTTACAAATTGCGTAAATATCTCAGTTAACTTGTTTGTACGCTTTTTTCAAAAAAATATAAACGCAGCCTTTCCTGTTGTTGAAATGAAAAATTAAACTGGTTTAACAATGAATTAAGAGATAAAAAGGAGCTTATAAATTTTGTTACAGATATTGCTAGCCAAAGGAACTGTCCTACCCTCTGTGATCTCAAAAGAAAACTCCAACAATCATACCGCGAAGATCTAAAAAGAGCCAAGTCAAGGGCATATAACACATATCTAATAACTTTAATCCAAAAGCCATATGGAATATAGTAACTCCTAATTGAAATATATTAAAAAATAAATATAATGCTATACAATATCTCACCTAACGAACTTAATATATATTTTTTAAATAGTATCCAAAATCATAAATGGGTTGCCTCCCTCCCAACGGTCATCTCAAAACTATGCTAATCAATTTACTTATATATACACTAAACTTTCAATCATCATGCATGAATTTACGTTCACTCAAATAAGAATTATTGAATTGCGCGAGATAAACAAATCTTTAAAAAAAAAATAGGAGAGATTAATATGGAATAAATATTCAATTGGATAAACACATTGTAAATATCATTGTTTATCCTTTAGTGAATATCTTAAATTTGTGTTTACTAGAATCAGTTTTTCCCAGTTCACTAAAGATTTCTAGAGGAGTACCATTTATAAAAAGGGCTCACAGGAGGACCTAACAAATTACCGGCTAATATCAATTGTTCCTTTTTTTTTTCAAAAATATTTGAGAAAGCATTAAAATCGAGAATTATCAACTATTTTATATCACATAATCTTTTTAGTAGTAAACAGTTTGGGTTCATAAATGCAAAATCAACAACAACGGCTATTGACCAGTTAATTGAACTGGTTAATGAGGGTATTAAGAGGGGAGAATATACAGCTTCCACATTCCGTGATCTGAGCACGGCGTTCGATTGTGTGTCTCACGCGACTCTTGCAATGAAGTTAAAACTTTACAATTTTTCACTTTCAAGCATTAAACTGATAGTCTTATCTTACGGGCAGATCTCAAGTATTTAGTTGCGATAAATGGCCTTCAATCTTGATTCTGTGAATGACAATACGGTGTCTCTCAAGGATGAGTGCTGGGACCGCTGCTCTTCCTGATCTATATTAACGACCTGAAGTGCAGTGATCCTAGTGCTGATTTGATTATTTTTTGCAGATGATTCAACTGTTGTTAAAAGAGATTTAGTTGTGGATAACTTGCAACTAGCGGTAACGGAACTACAGGGAATGTCACTCTGGCTCTCGATGAGTTTCGGAGCCGCCTCAACCACAAACCTGTTAAACCTGTTGGCCAATTCTCCCGGAATGTCGAGATTTTGGGATCCACAAGATTCTCTAGCCTAACCCTAACTACCTGCCAAACACACCTCGACCTATTGGCACTAGCATTTATGCGGGAGACATAATGCCCTCCACGAGCCTCCTTCAGGAGGCAATTATTTTGCCGTTCTTTCATTTTATATGCTTCTCTATATATCCACCCTCAGCTCTACTGAGCACAAGTAAGATGTCCAACTCGTTTTTACATGCAATCAGCCGAGGAGTGGGTTCAAAAGATTTGGAAGATCTTGCTTTATGCCTGCAATTGACCAATGGGATACACTCATTAAGGGAGGAGTGAAGAATGTTTGCAAAAATTTCCCATGCTACGAGAGGGTCTGGCAGCACATAAACACTTGTTCAGTCCTGAGAGGATAGGGATCTCTTGAACTTATTTTTATTTTGGGATACTGAAGACTTTTAACGGGCAGGTTCCGGTAGAAAAAAGAAAAATTTCGGCAAACGGAAAAAACCGTATTTTTATATCGATCTCGATTGACGTTAAGTTCGATTTTCGTATCGAAAAAGTTGTATGAGTTTTCTGTACCAAAATATTTCGAAAAAAGCTGATGTATTGTTTATATGATTGGGTGGATGTGATAAAATAATTGCTAGATATTAGTGTCACAAGAGCAACCGAACTGACAAATAATCGCGAAAGATGGCGAAATACAATTTTCAAAGCAATTGACAATCTTCGTGTCCGCAATCCTCCAGTTCTGACCTAGTGCATTTTATGAGTTCACATGTCTGGCAAGAAATATTTCGAAAATAGGGGATTTTTGGGATAAATTTCTATTTTTAATACCCTGTATGTGATTTAAAACCTTTTATTTGTACGTGGGTGATACGTACGTGGATCCCTCTGACCGTTTCTGTAATGAAAGCAAAAAAAAAAAATTAAAAATAACTTTCGAAAGGAATTAATTTTGATATGGATACTCTAGAGGGGGGTATTTGGGAGCGCGGAGTTCGAAGTTTTGGTCTAAACAATTGCACGAGTTTGTCGTACCGAAATATTTCGAAGATAGGGGATTTTTTTGGGAAAAATAATGGTTTTAACACCCCGTATGTGATTAAAAAAAATATTTGTACGTGGGTGACATGTACGTGGATACCTCTAACCGTTTCTGTAATGAAAGCGAAAAAAAATTTTCAAAAATCATTTTTGAGAAAAATTAATTTTGATGTGAGTACTCTAGAGCATTTGGGGGCGCGGACTTCAAGGTTTTGGTCTAAAAAATCGCACGAGTTTGTTGTACCGAAATATTTCGAAAATAGGGGATTTTTGGGAACAATAATAATTGTGGTTTTAACACCCTGTATCCTGTATGTGATTTAAAAAAATATATTTGTATGTGGGTGGTGGGTGACATATACGTGGATCCCTCTAACCGTTTTTTGATGTGGGTACTCTAGAGAGAGGTATTTGAGGGCGCGGAGTTCGAAGTTTTGATCTAAAAAATAGCACGAGTACGTATATGTAACATGCGCTCGCTCCACGCTAAATATGTGCTACATGCTGTTCAGTAATCGATCAATCAATCGGGTTGCGTTTCAGCCACTTCCGTAAAAATTGCCCTGAGTCGCTTTATGGCGATGTCGCCCTTCCCTAAAGATGTGCTAAGTCGCGATTTTTCGTTAGCAGTTGCGACTGTTTATGCGATTTTTCATTCACTGCGAATTTAAACTGCTAATGCTAATTGCGAATAGCATAGTATCATGTTATATAGTGGGGTTTAATTATTTAAGGCGTTGGTTATTACACGTTTTACATATTCATTGCGAGAGTGTTTACCGTGTTACATACAACCACATTAAAACTTTGTAGAAAAAATAAAAACGGCCGCCCCTAAAAATCGGCCGCCCGAGGCGACTGCCTCGCCGCCTCACCCTAGGGGACGGGGCTGACAGTATTGTACTGATCGCAACAAATATGAGAGAAATTCGTCTTTGTGTGTGTGTGTGTCTTTGCCACATACTAGATCTAGAGATTTTCTTAGATTTAGTACCTAACGAAGACACAATATTATCGAAACAATAATTGTCATGATCAGTTTATTTTTAATGGTATGTGGTCTCAGAATAGACATATGGCTAATTTTAAAAATAAGAGAAAAATAGTTTGTTAACCATTATTTGAAATTATTTGTTATTATTTGTAACGTAGCAAACATATACCATCATGCACTAACGCCTATTGTTAGTCAATGTTGGCACCCGAACAAAGCTTTAAAAGGAAACATTTTTAACACTTTAGTTGACAATACATACGTATTTAAAAACAACCAAATTCGTTGGTTAAAAATGTAGGAAAAAAAATAAATCATTACTATTTTGATATAAAAGTGTCGTTACTTTTTTTCTAACTAGTTAGCTATTAAAACTAAATGCATAAGTCACAAGTAAAGGTCCTTGATTTTTGTCAACAGTCCTTATGACACTGCGCTGCTGTTGTCTTCTTCCAAAAATTCTTTTTCGAGACCTTGCTCTTCATCTACAGTTCTTAAATTTCTCTTTTCTTTTTTGCTGAAATGCATTGCTCTTTTTCCCTTTTTTCCCTGGCTTTCTCTTTTCCCAATTTACCTTTTCTTTTTCCTTTTATGTTGAGTTTAATTTCGTCACGTGATAGGGGAGACAATTTTTGAATTAATTTGAAAATTTTGACATCGAATGAATTATCTTCTAGCACGAAACTTATATTTAAACTTTTTCCAATTCATACATTTAAAGGGTTAAAAAAACAACTTTTTTCTAGAGAATCACTTATGGTATGACTGTTAATGCATGAGCCTAAAAATTCTAGCATCACAGGAGATATTTCGTCCACCTTGATCGCCTTTGATATTAAAACTATTGATTTATAATAAACTTGGCTATTGTAATGACTTCAGATATAGGAGTTTAGCACCTGATAATAATGTGTTAGAAAGAGAAATGTATGATGGGTGCAACCGTGCACCGTTGCCTCCTCAACATCTAAATTTCATGACACAGTTCTCTCCATTATTGTTGGAGATAAATGTATCAAATATGCTGTATCTGATTTAAATTTGATTTATGGAAATGGATGTAGAATATACAAAGTAAAGAGAAATGACAGTGCCAGTGATAGTTCTTGAATTTTGCATCTGAACTAACTATGCACCACTCCAGAAATGGATATTCTAGGTATAAGTAAATAACATCCTCGATAGTAATCTTGTTGTCACCCAATCCAGCGTAGAATAACTGGATATTTACAAACGTTTCTTTCATTTATCAAACACGAAAGTTTGACGAACTGATAAATATAAGTTTATAAAAACACTGGATGGTTTATGTATAAGCGTGATATAACCAACACTAAAATACTAGAAACTTACCGCATGCACTATATGATCGAACAAAACCCATCACTTAAAAAAATATACCCATCATTTAATTCCGTCTTGATATTTAGTACTGCTAAATGCAAAATTATACTTCTCTAAAAATACACAGAGTAGTAGATAGGCCTGACTTTGATGACCTTAGTAAAAATATTTTTATCAAAATTTATAAAAGCCATTATGAAGAACACTTTTTGTCGTCTTGTATGCTTGGGAATCATACAGTGGATTCGGACAGCCCTCTATCCTAAGGGCATCCAGCATAAGAGGATCCCATTATATATTTCGAGATTTATTAAGATATGAAGAGAGTTGCTTAAATGCCTATATCGAGGAAATTATTTAGGTGATTACTGAGGTAATCTTAAGAAGAAAAGGCTTAAGAAGAACTTATGTGAATTGGCCAGTGGTCTCCCCATACATTTTTTTGATCATTGCTCTTCGTATCCCACTGATTTACTATGCTGAATGGATAAAACTAAAGCCCTAAATAAAACTGATCTACAAAATTATCTGGATAATTGTACCTTCATTACCTAACGAAGTTCGTAAAGCTGTGAAAAGAAATAAATGATATTTCAACGGTTAAAACGAGAGCAAAGTTTCTGCTATCGCATGTTGGGAAATGCTTTATTTTCGGAGATTGATTGATATATTCCACTACTTCTTCCAGTGGCGCATATATAATTTCAAAATAAAATATATGTTTTAAAGTATTGAAATTCTCTCTATGGAAACTGTTCAGTTAAAGACTCAGTAAATGGGGAGATCGAGGAGGACGGTGCTGAGAAAGAAGATGTGAAAAATTGTTTCCAAAACCAAGTGAAAAATGGGAGATAACAACTAACAGCGCAAGAACGCTATTGAAACAGACAATAAATGTGTTAGACAAATATAGAACAAAGATCGAAAAACTACTTTAGCCTAATAAAGATATCCCGAAGATTGAACAAAATGCAAAGCAAAGCCATTGAAAGTAACAAGAGCCTCAATGCCTTATGCAGAAAATTAACACAATATAGGTAAAGTTGAAAACAAAGTTGAACAAATAGCCTAAAACTAAGATCAAATCGTTAAAGTTGCCGAAGACTACAACAGGGATCCCTATGAAAGAGCAGATGTTGATCAAGATGTACCTATCCCAAGAGGTAAAAACGAAGATTTCGAAGATGTTACAGATTTAACATACAGAAAAGTAAAAAAAGCTTTGTCAGGAATGAACAATAATTAGTCATCCAGAGAGGAACGCCCATTCTTTGGTCTCTGGTTATTGCCGATCAACTGGTAAGACTGACTGATGCAGGCTTTGAAGTCTAAGGTTACGCAGATGACCTAGTTATCATAATAAGAGGTAGGCATGACAACATTCTCTCAGAGTGTATGCATAGTGCACTCAACTTTGACAGCACATGGCGTACACAGGAAAGTCTAAATGTCAATCCAAGCAAAACCGTAGTGATCTTATTCACAAAAAGAAGGAAGCTGAATCTTAAAACACCCACTGTGAAAGGGACAACGGTAGAGCTCTCAAAAAAGGTTAAGTATCTTAGCATCGTTCTTGACCGGAAACTAACCTGGAACCCACATCTGGAAAGAACTATCAAAAACGCAACGGCAGCGCTCTGTGTGTGTCGACGACTCTTTGGTAAAACATGGGGCCTAAAATCCTCCGTCATCTGGTGGTCCTATAACACTGCTGTAAAGCCTACTATAACTTACGCATACTTGGTAACGTGACTAAAAGCAACGGAAATAACAACACAGCAGCAGCTAGCAAGAGTACAAAGGTTCGCCTGTCTGGGTATAATAGAGGCTATGAAAACATGCCCCATAGCAGCTCTGGAAACACTCCTTGACCTTCTTCCGCTGCACATATGCATAGAGAAGGAGGCCTGGACTCAAAACTCAAAAACTGAAGTCAGAAAACCTGACTGGTCAATTCTGAAGGACAGCCAGATAGAGGCAATGACCAAACCAACCGATAAAATGGAAACAAAACTCCATTTACATCGCTCCTTTGAAATGATTATTGGAGAACGCAATATTAGAGGGGAAAGACTAAAACAACTGACGAGGGGATCACTTGTCTGGTAACAGATGGACTAAAGATGAAAGAAGAAGTAAAATCCGGAGTGTACGGACTTAGATGTCGAATCTCTGCACCTTTAGGAAACACTCCTACAATCTCTCAAGCAGAACTGAATGCTATCAGTATAGCCATCTCTGAATGTGCCGAAAAAGGCCTAAGAGGTACAAAGATCTATATCCTATGATATAGTCAAACATCCTTAAAAGCGCTAGCATCTAGCAGAATCAACTCCCGGCTGGTGTGGGATTGTCGGATGGTTGCAGATCAACTGGCAAAGAGAAACAGACTAACCACAATGTGGGTACCAGGGCACGAGAGTGTGGAAGGCAAGAAAGCCTCTGTCCAGCTCGTGCGGAATAGTGCACAGATTGCCTTTTGCGGGCCTGCACCATTCTGTGGCATCACTAGAGGGCACGTATTGAATGAACTCAGAAATTGGGGAAAAAAGCGGACAGAGACACATTGGGCCATTTCACCTGAGCAGGGACAGACCAAAAGACTCATCTCTTACTCGCTTAACTACACAAAAAAATTCTCAAGATACAAGATAAAACTGGTCGTAGACCTTCTCACTGGATATGACGCCTGGAGGTACCATCTCAAGAAAATGGGGAAAACTACTCACGAACAACGTCGATTCTGTCAAACTATGGCCGAAACTTCAGAGCACCTACTCTGCGAATATCAGGCACTGGTTCGCCAAAGGTTGTGGCATCTCGAAAATGCCGTTGTGGCACCTAGAGATCTGCAAAAGCTCACCCCTCGAAACATTCTGAGGTTCTCGATAGAGATAGGAATATTCGTGTAAAATAGAAGGATATTCACAAAAGATCAATTGTGATCGACGTGTTGAAGGGGAAATCTTGCCAAGCGACCCCTTCACCATACCATACCATACCATCAGAGAGAAGCAAATCGATATCGAGGCGATCCTAAAAAAATATGCAGAATACTTCAGGGTATAACTTCCTAGATAGAACAAATGTTTCCCTACAAATAATTAAGATTTCCATTAAAAGACAAGTAGAATCCTCAAACCCTTTCGCCAAATTTTCGTTGACTATGTGAAAGCACTTGGTACCATTATCGACTCAATGCCAGAGAGCAGTCAAATTGTAATTGTAAAAGGTGTTAATGGCACTTCCATCGAGCAGATTACATCAGTCAGATATGCGAGCTCTCCATAAGAATACAGTTGGCATAGGCTGCTTTTAGTAAACTAAAAATATCTTTAAACTAGCAGCCTAAAGCGAGGAATATCTGCCTGTTCTAACATACACACCTGGTGCCTACAAACAAGTATATCAACAAATTATGCTATAGAGACACCTATATTGATTGACCATATACCCAACAACGTCATACGACAAAGAACAAATTCGAGTGATAATCGAAAATATTGCAGCATGAAAATAGAATTGAGCTGGTCATGTGGAAGGTGGACGAAAAGCTATTGAAATGACGACCCTGACATGAGGCATTTAGAGCATGGACACAAGCTGCAGAGGATCGGGACAGGTAGCACCGTCTACTAGAGACATATGTCTTGCAGTGATAATGATGATAATGGTGAAAATGAGAACGTGTTTTTATTTCATTATATTTTGGTGTTCTTCTGTTCGATTTGAACTTTTCTGTTTAATGTTTTATATAATCCTAGCATTTCTTTAGTCTTTTTGCTATGTAGTATTGTTGGCTTATTTTATTTGTGCTATCTAGAACTATTACTGAACTTAGTTAGAAGTCAATTTATTGTTTAGGTTTTAACGAGGGTTTTAATAAGACTAATACATACAGGTTTTGAACCAGTAAAATAAGCATTTTTGCTGCAAAGTATATTTTCAAATACGTCATCATCTTAGGGTCTAAATATTTTCATGCTCTGGGGCTAGACTGGGCCAGTCCCATTATGCTGATAAGTAGAACACTCAACAGTTGCAAAAAAATGTTCCTGGACTTAAAGGGCCACAATGAACATTAGTATATAACTAACATTACGACCAACATAAAAAGAAATATCAATATACAATAAGACAGCGGGATTTACTTAAAAATACATTTAGATAGCGAAATAAACTAAATTTTAATGGATGTTATTAGTAGTGAGTTGATATCGATATATTAGTGGATCTTCTTTGAACTGGATAAGCAAAAAAATAAAAAGGGTCTATATCCGTGTAAAATAAGCAGATCACGATAATTTAGGTTTCAAAATTACTGCTTCTCCCAATTTATTTCGTCTTATTATTGATCAATTAAATAATTCCACATAAACACAACACAGAGAACTTTTAATAATCAGCATGCCATTTTTAGCTCATTCGGATTCAACTTGCAATGGATAGATTTTTACAAGTAACCACCGGTGCCGAAACTTCGTCATCTTCAAGCTCTTTTAATCCAGACAATGCCGATACTACCTCCATATGTCCCTTAATAACACCATCTCCCCCTACAAATGCTTTGGTGGACCCTGTACCTGAACAGACAGAAACAAATTTCCAAATTGGAGAAGAGCTTGCCGAAAAATTGCAACAAGTACATGGTGAGCAATAATTTTAAAAGTTTATTTCCTACAAAGGTATTTTGTTAAAAAGTACTGTGCGAAAATACATAATAGTTTCCGCTTGAGGTAGTTACAGAATTGTTTCAACCATATTTGTCATACACCTGCAAAATGTATATGGTTTTAAAATATTAGTCATACACAATAAAGTATATAAAAAAATGATAAATGTTAAAGATACTTTTCCTTCGTCCATTGTTGGGTTCAGGTTCAGTGTGTCCTCCACATTCCTTAAGATGAAGTAACTTGCAAGATCAACATAGTTTCATTTTCATGGCCGGCAACTTGTGTCTCACGTAACAATATAAGAATGCATTATTAATGTTACGCCACTGATCAACAACAATTATCAATGTCGCCAGTATTGTTAAATGCTCTATTTTTAACCTACTAAATTATATGGGACATTTTATTAGCTGATTTTGCATTAGACGTTTGCTCTACTCCTTGGGCTAGTGTTTGGGCGCCCCATCATCTTGGTTCCCCAAGGTCGGTTTATAGGCCCTGCTAATTCTCAAACAATAATTTCATATAGTAATTATTGTATACTCTTTTGCGATTCAATAGGCTTTAAATAAATCAATTTTTGTTTAAAAAATATATTAATTTTGAAAGCAAATTAGTTTACCTACTTTTCATAGCAACTCCGCCAGATGGTATTAATTGTTTAAAGGAATTTGCCTTTCCTGTGATAAGAAGAATTTCATTGAACTGAAATGATTTTCGGAAGATAGTGGACTCCGACGATACGGTATCGATAGCCTCGTTTACGGAGGGACCACTAACTTGACTACTACTAAGATCCTTGAGCTTAAAGATAAGTGTGAGTATTGTGCGAAGAATTTCGTTACATTAGGAAATCTAGTGGAACGAAGTTCGGCCTCCTCCAGTCTGGTGATAATTTATTGGGCAGCAAGCAGTGCAAATCACCTGTAAAGGCCAGATTTCCAATTCAAATTCATATTCAAACACGCTTTATTGTTATGAAAGAACAAGTTCTTATTAACAAGCAATTAAAAACCAAAAAAATCATTGGGTAGAGCAATTAATGGAGAGCTTTAGGGCATATTCTATTGTGGGCAGAAATTGTTCAGTAATGATGTGCTATAAGATGAAAGCAAACCATTGACCCTTATTAGTGAAATATTGCCAATTTTTTTGGGTATTAGGGCACATTTTTAAATTCTATATTGGATTTAATGGGTTTTCATTATAAGAAAGCATTGTAAGTGAATATCTTTGGCAGATCCTTTTCTTCTGCAATGCAAAAGAAAAATAACTGCATTAAAGAATGGACATTTTTATTCTTCCATTCTATTAACCATATTATTATATTATGATGTCCTTCAGGCAAACTTTTCTACAAATCACCTTGTGATGTTTCTTTTCATTAATGCTTTCTTTTTCCTGTTAAAGTGCTTCTTTTACCATACATGTTCTATTAAATTAGCAGGGTGTCTTCGCTTTCTTTGTTTCTAGTATTCTGTCGTGCACTTGCCTTTGGAAATGATCTTACCTGCTCAGAGCTCAATATATTCTTAGGTGAGGTTTCATCGAATTCATTTCGATTTTCACTGATACATGGTGGATGATCCTCGCGTAAAGTTGTGTTGTTTCGGCGCTTGAATCGAGTTCGTGTCTCCTGAGGATGGGTCTATTAGTCAGTTGCATATATCCCCCCTATTCAACATAATTCCTTAATCTAGTTCCTCAAGTTTATAATAATTCTCAGTTCTTGTCTTTTAATCCAATATTTCTCAAGCGATCCACCATCTTCTGATATTGAATTTATATAATCGCTTTTTTTATGGTCAACAAAATAGACCTTGGATGACAAATAGGGCTTCTCATATGCCAAATGCATTTCTAAAGCCATTTTTATGTGGTATTTGTTCTTGGCTGTATTCATAATATTCTTCGATGCATATCTTCAGAAACAATTGCGGGTGAAAAGCTTATTTCTCGGCACTCATATCACGTTTTTGCCCTTTTTGGCGTAGAGCTATAAACTATGATATAAGGGATTTTGCCAGAGTTTTAAATTTTTTAAGTTCTATTATAGTACCTTTTTCATCAAGGAATTTTAGAAATTCTACTTTCAGTTTGTCATGAGCTGGTCTATTTTCTTTCATTTATTTTAATCGATATCTAGTTCTTCTGACATATTGTCTTGCCCTGTTTTATTATTTGTTTTAGGAAGTTTTGGTCGGCTTTCTTATAAAGTTGTTTTATATATTTTTTCCTTGTAGCTTTAATTCCTTTCTTGTCTATCAGTTTGTTTATTTTTCCTTTATTTTGCCTCTAGCCATTTCTCTTGTTTTTCAGTGAACATTAAAGCTTTCTAGTTCTGCACGTTTTGCATAATTATTTGGAAATAATCAATTGTTATAATTTATGTATCTTATAACGTTATAAATGGGCACATTATTGAATATTGTTGTTTTAATTTCTAACAAACATGTCTTTAGATATCTTTTCATCAAAAGAAAATTATTTTCGTCCTTTCAAATTTTGTTCAGTTTGTTGTAAAAATGTTCTGTAATAGTGGTTACCATGGAAATCTACTAAAATCGTATTCGATACAAGGTGCTCAAAAATTGAATGCACCATTGTTACGCTTTTTCTTTTCTTCTAATAGGCGCAAGCCTTCACTCCAGCTTAGAAGGAACTGAGAGTGAATAATTTCAAATTAAAAGAAAAATTTTAATTTTTTGAATCCAAAATTCAAACTGATTGAATTTACGTGTACCGATACGTAGGCTAGAACGAGTTGACGCCTGAACGTGCAAATTAGGCCCTAGCTCAAATGTCAGAGTAGGAGTGGGTGTATTTATTTAAGGCGTCACAAGCTTGGAGACCGCACAAGCAAGAAATACCACAAAGTTGAAATAAGGAACTCGTTTTACCATAAGCTTCTCGACAAAATAAAACATAACAAAAATAAGTTACAAAATTAGATCAGATTTGAATGCCATACATTTATCGGTATCAACAATAGAAAGACAAGGTAAATACTCAAATATTAATTAAAAACCAAAGTCAGTAATAAACAAATACTCAAATATTATTCAAAAAAACTAAAGTCAGTGACAAACAATAGCAACGAAGGAAAATCGGAAAATCCAGAACGTTTCAATTATTGACCACAAATAATATAAGTCAAATATACTTATTTCTTATTGCGACTTTCACCTCTGGAACGTTACCGCTTAAGGTAAATTCAGGAAATATAAGTAACTAAATGAAAACAGGTGAATACGGTAAATGGAATGTTTGCTATTAAAAGAAATATATCATAGCTGATCAAAAAAAGAGATGAGAAAATGAACGTTAAGAAAATATAAACAAATGCCAGCGATACTGTAAATAACTATTTGTAATGGGAAAACTCAAGTAACTCAAATAAAACGCTTAATCACTGGTTAATTAACGTACCTCAAATCACTTATATTTACAGTTTTTAACAATGATCTGCAGGACTTTGTCAAGAGTGGGAAATTGTTTATGTACTGTGATGACACTACTGCTGTTGTCTCTGATCCCGATCCTAAGATTCTGCGTACAAAGGTGCAGGCATGTTTCCAAGAATTAGCTACTTGGTACAAGAGCAACAAACTGATGCTAAACAATGCTAAAACACAAGTTATAGAAATCTATAACAGCCATAGATCATCCAATAATCTTATTTTTAATTTTGAGGGTCAACAAATTTCATGTTCAGATTCTGTGGGGTTTCTAGGAATAAGAATAGATAATAGTATATTATTTTATATGGAGGAAAAGTGATACTTTTCATGGCGCGCACGTGTTTAACAGCCGAACGGAGTGAGGCTGGTAATAGAGAGCAAGCCATGAAAAGTAACTTTTCCTCCAAATAAAATATGCTGTTTTTTCTTCAAATGTCGACAAATTAATGCAAAAACATCTCTTTTTAATAGTAATAATATCTAATTATTATTAAAGATAAATGGGTTCGCAAGGCGGCTTAGACCACGGTCGTAGTTGGCCTTGCTTAGACCGGTGTCGGTGAATATAATGTAACATAAAGCTGTCAGTGGACACTGTCAACAATAATTATTTTTTTAAGATTGCGTTTTAATTCCGTATTGATGAGCAGTTATTGAGTAAGTTCGATTAAATAATAACCAATTTGTTCCTAAATTAGTGATTTTTAGAAATGCAGTCACAAATTGAGTGATAAATACAAATTGTAGTTTAATAAATCTTGAGTTGTTGACGTTTATTTTGTTGTCTGTTTGTATTGGATCTATGTTGCTATGACAACACTTTTACCTCCGCCGGCGGAAAAGTGAAAAGTAAAGCTCCGGCGGAGGAAAAACGAAACTTCACGGCCGCCTACACAGTCGAGTAATGACGGATTTACTGACGTTTGAAGAAAAAAATATGTATTGGGATGAACATATTGATAAAATATGCAAGAAATTGAATCAAAGCCGATTCCTTCTTAATCAGCTAAGAAATTCATTAGCGAATGACGAACTTATGCAAGTGTACTATAGCTCTGTACATAATGTGATTGGGTATAACATTGTACTTTGGGTTAAGTCGAGAGAAGGAGAGATGGTATTTGTGGCTCAAAAACGCATTGTTCGACTCTTGTTTAATATACCATTAAGACATTCCTGCAGGAAAACTTTTAAAACCAAAAAAATCCTAACAGTTGCTGGTATCTTTATTTTAAAAAGCTTAATGTTTATATACAAAAACAAACATAAGCTTTGGAGAGTGGGAGACCGACATAACTACTATACTCGCGGTCGTAAGGGATATATTACTTGGTAAGCACTCTCATGAATTTTATAAAAATTCGCCTTTTTATACTGGTGGAAAACTTCTCAATTTATTGCCAAATGAAATCAAACTATGCTCTACATTGGCAGGTTTTAGATCTAGAGTCAGGAAGTTGTTGTTTGCCAGTGCCTTCTATACCGTGGGAGAGTTTGAGACCTTTCTCGAAAGTAATGAATAGATAGTTTTTCTTTTCATTGTTTCCCATTATTTTGTATATATACTACAAAGTGAATTTGATGTTGATATTTTATTGCTGGTGCATGTTATTCTGTCAACTAATTTTATTGTCTTGTATAGAATTGTTTTAATATTTTTTTGACTTACATGTGATTTGGTGTTTATTTTTTTGTATTTATGTTAATCAATTGTTATTGTTTTTTTTTACAAAATATGTTTTTTGACATATGTCAAATTTAATTTATTAAATTTAATATGATTTGTATGTAGTCACTGCTTGTTATGGTATGTTTGATGTTGATAAATCATTGATGGTGTTTGTTATTCTGTCAACTAATTTTTTTGGTATTGCACAGAATTGTTTCAATATTTTGACTTACATGTGATTTAGTCTTCATGTTTTTTATTTATTTTAATCAATTGTCTTTGTTTTTTTTTTGACAAAATATGTTGTTTAACATATGTCAGGTTACATTAAATGTATTAAATTTGGTATAATTTAGTATATAATCGTTGCTTCTGAGAGTATATTTATGACGTTGTCTTTACTATCTTGTAATACTTATTTTGGACAATAAACGATGATTTGATTTGATCAAATCATGATTTGTCACAAAGCCGTATTACTAACTAACTATGTATATTTGGGTATCAGTTATGATACTTTGGTAACAACCGCGAAATGAAAATAACTAGTTTGACCTGGCGTTATTGTAGCAATCAATCAATTAAAGAATTTAAGGTATGTTAAATTTAAACGTAAGTACTTTCCAGTAAGGTCCGGTAGGACAAAGATAATGAACGGTTTGCCTGGAAAAAAAGATATCCAGGGTAATAATAAAAATTAAAGAATAACGCAAAGTCTACTAGGCCGTAACAACAATAGTAGATATCTAATCTACAGGTCTCTAAAGTAAGCCAGAAACCGTGAAAACTTAACAATAAAAAAGTTCGACTTACAACGGTATTGCGTCAGTCAATTAAAAGTTCAAAATTTCATCCAAAATTGGACTGGTTCTAGGTTAAACAAATTTAACTGGATAATCAATCAAATAAAATCAGGCGTCTTAGGCTAGACAAAATTGGGCCAATATTTAACAACATCAACATATTCAAGGTTCCACATGTCACTCATAATCAAGCAAGCATTTACACTCAGGGCAACAATTAAAAAAATATGAAATATCAAGAGAAAATTACATGTAAAAGGGTCTCAGTGGCTCACGCCGGAGTCACCAGGCTGCAAGGATGGACAAGCAGGCCTCTGTAAGAGAGATTAAAGTGGAATTAAAACCCATCCACATGGCTTCACAAAATGGCGGCATTTAGAGAAAAGAAGCGTAGAAACACTCACCTGTCGAATCAGCATTTAAATCCTCCAAAGTGCAGTTTCAGACACCAATACTTAATAAAAGATAAGGCACAGATATGAACTGAAACTATAAAAACGGCCCGGTTGGAGAATTCACAAAAAGTAAAATCAAAATTAATTCCAACCGGCACCAAATTATCATTATTATTGTTGTATACTCAAAGACAGGTCGACGTAGAGTGGCGCCAGTAAATCGGAAAGTCAAGGAGCAAGCCTAAGAGAATCCGCACTTTGAAAATCTCGCTCTACTAATGACTACATGGCTTGACAAGTCACATGTTCCTCTTAATAATTCATCCAAGGGATTTAAACAATAGAAACCTGGGATTTCGATGTATTGGCATCTACCTCAACCACTTCATTTAATAAAAATTTCCTAATTCACCTGAGGGTAATCAGGTAATTGCGCGCGATGCTAGACTCGACACCCAATCCAAAAGCAGTACGCGTTAATGCTACATACAACCCATCATTCGCGCGCGACGTCAAAGATTCACGACAATGATGCTATCCGGAAACGGATATTTTCTCAAATCACCAACTTTAACCTCGGGATCCTTACGCGCCAAATTCAACCCGTCCAAAATTGATGTCTGTTTAGCGATCCGAATTTTACGCTTAATTAGTTCGACCAGACTATCGTCGGAACGTCACGGAAGCCGGCCAAACCTACGAGGGTTTTACGCTAATAAATATAATCGCGCTCGAAACGCTAAATAGCGGCTGCGAGTTCTAATGTTATTTTTGCTTGAAATACAATCGCAAAATATCGGCCCGTGACACCATACTCAGAATTTTCAAAAGCTGTTATCTAAATTATTTAACCTAATATATTTATAATAGATAACCCAAACTAACCCAATCTATCTCAAAATTCATAATTTTCAAGAGCTGACGGCTCCCAAACTATTTCTAATATACCTAAACCAACAGTGTCACCGAGTAATTAATTATTTAATTTTCTTATCTGACGAATCGTTCAATTAAAAAAAAATAGTTGTGGACCATACTCAAGACGAAATTAATTTTCAAACAAGGTATTACACGGACACATGACTCATATAAATATTGACTTTAACATCATAATTTTGAAAACTAAAATCAATGGGTCTCTCCTGCTTTCCTAATAGTTAATTGCATAAATAAGTCTGGGTTTCTAACATATTCAAGTGGCGTATCATTTCTTTGATATCAACGGAGATATTACGCGAATATGTATGGATATCATTTAGTTTTGAGATAATTTAAAGATTTTTCAAGCGTTTTGTTCTTTATGACGAAGAACTTGATTCAGTTATTGTTTTCATGTTAATAATGAGCATGCACGCGATAAAAATTTCCTAAACTCGCCTCTGGTTTTGAGCTTGACGATCTTTTAATCGCTCGAAAATAGTTATGTAATGAAAAATAAGTGTGAACAACAACTAAATCAGTTCGCTCGGATGCAGGAAATCAAACTGCTCAAACTCCTGAAAGATATTAGCTAAAACTCTTCAATGACCGAAGGCCAGCGATAACATTCCTGTCGGCAATTACTTGCACACAGTTCTGACGGCGTAACATCTTCTAGCTAATTTGCTGCTTAGGGCTTCGATGTGGCCTTAGAACATTAAATTATCGTCAATCAGAATGCCTGTTCTTGAAGATACTTCAACAAGTGCTAAATAACCTCGTAAAAATATCTAAGTGACTTGGAAACTTAGGCGCGGGTCTAAGCCAATAATGCAATGTAAAAATCATCAGGGCATGGGACATGCTGCAACCTATTGCAGGAAGTACTACTGCATTTGCAGTAAATCATGAAATTACGCAATGTATACTACTGAGCTCGTGCTAATTGTGGGAGAAACCACCAATTTCTGTCAGTGCTAGAAATCAACCTGATACACTATCAGAATAATAATGCTTATAAATACTAAATAACTGATCAGTGTAAGTAAGCAATTCTAATCCTAACAAAATCATACCTTCACAAATATAAAACTACAATTAATCACAATCAAGTGATTATCAAAGTTTCTGTGGACCTGTTGTTTATGACCTTGATTAGCTGAGAGAACAGTGGAACCAAATATATCATCAGCGCTATCTGTAATTTGTCGAGCGCTTTTCTAAAGAGACTTGTCGTAGTCTCACCATACCATTGTCGCAAATTCTTCAGCCACGATATTCTTCGACGACCGCAAAAGAGGACCCTTTTGCCTTCGATTATTAATTTGAGAAGTACGTATTTTTCGTTTTTGAGAATGTGTCCAAAGTACTCCAACTTTCGTTCCTTAAGTGTGAGCATGACTCCAAGCTCCTTTGACATTTTTGCAAGTACATCTACATTGAGCACTCTGTCCATCCAGGATATTTTCAACATTCATCGATACGTCCACATTTCGAAAGCTTCCATCTTTTAACACATGGCTTCGGTCAAATTCCACGCCTCAATTCCATAATAGAGAATACTGAAATAGCAACGTAGTACTCGAGTGCGAACGGAGGGCGACAGACTTCGGCAACACAACACGGACTTCATGTTTACAAATGATGCTCTGGCTTGTTCAATTCGGGAACGAACCTCCTGCATATTATCCCTGTTCTCGTTGATATTTGTATGACTGAACGCGCTCGATCTGCTGGCTTTGCACCTGCAGAATACGTCCTCCAACTTGGTTCTTATTAATAACCATCCATTTGCTTTTTTATGTTTAAATTTAATTCAAATTCTGCACTACTAGTTGCCACCTGGTCAAATAGAATCTGAAGACCTCCAGGCGAGCCCGCGATTATAACGGTGTCGTCAGCGTATCTAAGGTTGTTTATGTTTACGCCATTAATAAAAATTCCTTCAGAGCAGCTTTCCAAGGCATTTTCGAATATTTTGTTTGAGTAAATGTTAAGTAATGGTGAAAGGATGCAACCCTGTCGGACACCCCTTTTGATTCGAACTCCGTCTGATATTTGTTAATCTACCTTAATTTGTGTAGTTTGGTACCAGTAGTGATTTACGATTATTTTGAGGTCTCTATCATCCATGCTCACGTCTTTAATGATTTTCATAAGTTTTCATATTTCACCCTGTCAAAAGCCTTCTCGTAGTCTATGAAACAGGCATAAACAGGAACAGAGACATCCCTGCACCTCTGAACCATCACCTGGATACCAAACATGCCGAACCCATTACGAAGCCCGAACTGAGATTCGCCCATAAAGGACTCGCATTTTGCATATATTCTCTTATGGATGATCTTTAGGAAAATCTTCAGAAAGTGACTCATCAAGCTGACAAGCCGATAATCGCCACATCTTTATGCCGAGCTCCTTTTTGGAAGCGTTACACATGTTGATTGAAGCCAGTCGGAAGGAATGACGCCCGATCGGTAGACCATATTGAAAAGCTTCATTATCACGTTCAGTGACTCCTCATTCTTTAAGATTTTAATGACTTCCGAGTAGATCCCATCTGGACCTGCAGCTTTTTTTGATAACGAGACTGCATGCTGGACTTCTACCTTAGTTATATCAACCCCTTCGCATGTACATTGTTCGGGAATGTCCGACCTTTCATCTCGAAGAAGGTTTTTGATATAGCTACACCACTGTTCTACTTTGTGGTTAACGTCAAGAATTATTTTATCTTCACTGTCCAAGATAATGCCAGTTTGTCGAGGTTTGTATGCACCACCAGCTTCCTTAATTTTCTTATGCATATTAAAAGGGTCACATTTATCCTCCAGAACTTCTGTTTCGCTACATTGTTCGTTAAGCCAATTTTCTTTGGCCATTCTAATTTTGTTCCTTATTACACGATTCATCTGGTGGTATTCTGGATGACCTTTTTTCAGGCGCCTTTCTTCCATTAAATAAAGAATTTCATCAGTCATCCAAACTTTCTTTTTTATCCTAGTATCGTTTGAAGATAATGTCAAGCTTGCGTTAGTGAAAGCTTCCTTGATGTTGGTCCAAACACTCTCCGCTTCGGAATTCTCCACAATGTTTACTTTGCTTAGTCCACAATTTAGTTCGTTCTTGACCTCAGCTAGCGTTCCTGGGTTGTTCAGTCCTGTCAGATCTGGTTTAGGGTAGTTTGTAGAGTTAACTGAATATTTGCTACAAGCGGATTGTGATCAGAATTTATGTCTGCGCCAGGATAAGTTTTTACCGATCTTTATGCAATTTCTGAAGCGATTATTTATCAATACAAAGTCTAATTGGTTTCTGACTATCCTCTCTGGCGTATGGGCGTTAGAAGTCCAAGTGTACTTGGTGGAAGCTTAAAGAAAGTCTTCGAGACAGCAAACCCCATTTCTTGACAAAACTGGAAAAATCGGTTGCCACATTCATTCGTAACACCCAATCCACATCCACCAACTATGTCCTCTCTCACATCGCTACCAATCTTTGCATTACAATCACCCATGATAATCGTGATTTCTGACTTTTTAGTTACATTTAAGACGGTTTGGAGTTGTCCGTAAAATACTTCAACAACTTCGTCTGAGTGATCGCTCGTTGGTGCATATATCTGGATAATGTTGACATTATATGGCTTAGAATTGAGCAGCAAAAATGCCACTCTATCAGAAACCGGGACAAAAAATTTCACTGTTTTTTGTACTTCTATATTTACTATGAGCGCCACAACATTGTAGTGATTGACCTCGTCATTGACATTCTCCAGAATTAGGTTATCTCATTTCGCTGATCCCTAAAATTTCGATGTTCATTCTTTTCATCTCTCTGATGGCATTGTGGATTTTACCAGCTTGAAACATACTTCGTGCGTTCCAGGTAGCAATCTTGTCCATGACTGGCCCGGAGATTCTTAGCACCCTCTGATCACTTAAGACCTGCCGGGGACTGAGCGCCTGTGCTTTTGGTTTTCCAGTCATGCTAACGATTTTTCCTGGGGAGGGTAATGAGGTGGTTTCACGTTGCCTTCCTCATCGCACTATTAAAACCGTTAAGACATTCCTTGTCTCGCCTTTAACTGTGTTATGTGGCCGTTTTTCTTTCTATATCTAGAAATACGCCGACCCATTACTTTTAATGCTGCTGCTGCCCAACACTAGTTTTCTCGCCATATCTGGCTACCCTCACTTAGTTTAGCCTGCAGGTCGATGCAGTTTCCAGGGTGTGGCACGTGGAACCATAAGTGAGAGATGACTGTCCTGTGAGGACCAATTGTTTGAAACCATCTCCAGTCTACGACTCTTGATGCGACCGTCTCAAACCAAGAGGTGCTACCTCACCTCTACAGCGCAGCCCTTACACCCATTATACAAGTAATAATAAAGCGATATGACCTTAATGTCGATAATAGGCAACTATACACATTAGCTTGAGAACCTGTAAGCAAGAAAATGTTCTGCAAGGAAAGCGGTGAGGAAGCACTACCGTCTTCCCGTAAACTTTAAATACGAAAAGAAGAAGTAAAGGACCAATACGACTAGGATTTCCTCGCCACCCTTGGCCAGGGGCGGAGGGCGCAAGCGATATTCAGTAAAACGACCTGACGCAAACCACTTTAAATGAATTCCCTAAATGAACGAAAGTAGAAAAACTCTAAATAATCTTATCAATATGAGTAAAAAATTTTTTGCCCTTGATCAATATACTAGTTCGCTTGAATCATGCAATGGCGTATGCAAGCGAAATCCACAAATACAATATTCAAAATGTTAAATTCTAAAAATGTCCCTCATTCCATCAGGACAACAGCTTACAGCTTAGGCGAGCGAGAAACCTGTTTCTTCATGAAGGCACCTGCGTATGCTATTTCCATTTTTGTGTTTGTGCACGTCCAATAAACTAGTATCACGGCTAAAGGGGTTTTTCAAATTGTTTTTCTTTTAATATAATTCCCTGGCTAAACATCCTAGAAAACCAGCGCAGCGACCCTCTCACAGACATTCGTTGATAATCCTCACTTAGAAACATTTGTTTTTATTTGAGGTGCACTAATATGAGGATAGGCGCTTAGGCGCAAATGAAATACTTTAGGCTGATATAATGAATTGTAGTTGCAATGATAAAAATAAGTGATGACTAGATTCGCTTTACAAGGATTCTTGACTGACGTTATGTTTTTCTGTGTACAAGGTGATGGAGACTCCATTTCGTCAGCATCATCATCTGAGCAGCCAGTTACGTCACAGCTGCTTGATAGAACTAGTTTCCTTAATATGCCACCAGATGAGGAGGCAGGCGTAGAGGTAATTTTTTAACCATAAACATAATATATTATTTATTAATCAGTATTTTGCAGAACCTAAAAATATCTCTATTTCAGCTATTGGCAGAATTTTTACATCGTAGAAGTGAACGAACTTCGGTAAAAATTTAAACTTACTTACCATTATTGTTATTATCATTATTATTTTTATTTTAAATTTATTTTCTTCATTTTTATAGCTTTTATAGAGTTTTAATTGCTTATTTAGACATGCAATAATTTTTAAATTGTTCTCCTGAATATTACTTTTTAATTTGATGCCAGAAAGATCTCTACTATATTTTGAAATTTTACCCCTAAAATTAATTAAAAATATTAAACAAACAATTACCAAAAGAGAATGATCAAAATATTTTAATTTTCAGGGCGGCAAAGTGACCCCTCTAGAACTTACATTCCGTACTCCAACTGAAGATTACTTCTTCATGTCCTGGGACTGGCCCTTAATACGTAAGATATCGTTATATGTGTACCTGTCAGCACTAATTGGTATGGTAGCTTTGGTAATAGGACTGATTGCAACGTTACCAAAAACGTGTAACCCTCCTACCCAGTGGTATCAAGGCAATTTATTTTATGAGATATTTCCCGCTAGTTTTTATAGCAGTAATCAAGAGATGGAGGGAAATCTAAAAGGTATATCTATGAAAGCCGATTATATAATGCAACTTGGTGTGAGGGGAGTTAGACTGAATTCAATTTTTAGATCACCACATTATCCAAAAGACTTTGAAAACGCTACCACGCTTACTGAAATTGACTCTACTCTCGGAACGTTTGAGGACTTTAAAAGCCTAGTGCGACATCTTCGGTCAAGAAATATGTCTCTTATTTTGGATATACCTGTTTCTCCATTTATTCAGAAATCGTCTTCAAAGAAGCTTCCGATTACTGGATCTGGGCCAAGAAATGAAACTGAAGAACCCACAGACTTCCTTAATATAAGTAACGATTTCGATCCAATAGAAGGAGCAATGCAATATTGGTTATTGCACGGAGTCGAAGGGTTTTACCTTAAAGGTTTGGAAAATCATGCGGAGGATTACGATACTGCAAGGCTTCTAAGGCGATGGAAAAAGCTCCTTGGTCCAGACAGAATATTGATTATCAACGAGGACGTATTAAATCTAACACCAAAAGAAAATCTAAACATTGTTCTAAATAACGTTAATCTGGTAGATGTTAAACTTAATATAGAAAAGGGCGTGTCAGAGATTATCTCACAAATTAACGCCGTGCAAAATGGTTCATTATTTACTAAGCCGGGGATGCCTTGGGTGCATTGGTCTATAGGAAATGTGAATTCTAATCGCCTAGCAAACATCTTACCCTTTGGTAATGCTCTCGGAGCTACACTCTTTCAAATGATGCTGCCCGGCACTCCTTCAATTTTCTATGGAGATGAAATTGGTTTAAATCAGATTTCAGATCCAGAGGATGAACGGAAAGATATTAAACATCTCCACCAGCTTACGATGATGCCATGGAAAAACGAGCTTCCCAAAGTACTACCATGGATTTATGGTGGCGACACCATAGCACATTTCGACCAAGTGGATGCTATAATCAAAATGGTTGAATTACGAAACCGGTCACCATCTATTTACATGAACGCGGTTTATAAGCAAGGAGTTAATAAGGCTAATGCAGAAGTAAAATATTCACAAGGAAATTTTTCGGTCATCCAACGGTGGTATCCTCGCCGAAAGTCATACGTCGTTGCCAGTAATTTAGGTAATACCAACATTTCCGTTGATTTATCGTTATACCTATATACTGGCCAAGTAATTGTAGGGCCTAGAGTAGACTCAACTCCTCAAAGTATCTCTTTTAAGGAAGTAAATTTATGGGCGGGAGAATCTGTTGTTATAGAATTAGATTAGAATATTCAAAGCTCAATAGATTGATAGATTTATATTTTACAAGGTTAAAATCATCTGTGGTTAGGTTATCGATAAACTAGAAGGGTTAAGATCAGCTCACTCATTCGTTTCTTAAGTTGGCGCCGGCCCTACTGTAGGATACATCCATTATAGCCACAGGTTCTCATTGCCAGGACGTTCGAGCGTCCCAGAACCCATACGAGACTGACTCTATTTTGCCTGACCAAGGCCCGCAAGACGTGTCTACACTTCGATACCAACGCATGATAAACTCTATCAAACTCAAGGATCAACAGAGCAGCTCTGATGGCCGAACAATTGTAAATGTCTCTCCCTTTAAAGATTCTTGATAGGTTGTCGTACCCGCATTTGAGAATCACATACATTTCGCCCTGGAACACGGTTGTAAATGTCCCAAGGGCGAAAGCAAGTATCGCCCCTATGGTTTCTCCATACAGTGCTACTACTCGTTTTGGAGCAATCTGCATGTATCAAACGATCCCATTATGTGTGTGGTATGTAAAATCTGAGGGTCTACTTGATCTGACGGTAGGCAGTATGTTATCCCTCCTCGTTAAGATTTCTGGGCAATCATTATCCCTTAAGCCACCAAGAGCTTTTAGTCAGTAGGCATACCTCAGGGGCTCAGGGCCTCGTGCTCCAAGAATCGGTGGAGGAGCTGGTAGGTGACGTCCTTACAGCACTTGCAATTCCCATGTACGCCAGTCTCTAATATATGCCTAACTGAGCCCTGACGTAGCCGTTTGCGTGCCATACGATAGCACTGTAGGGCGTACGAGGGCCGGATATTCTCGCATGGATTTTTACGCCCGAGACACATGATGAAACATTACAACGTTATTTTCCTGTAGCCGCACGAGCCGTAGCAGCTTTTTTACACCTGCAGGAAATAAGCTTTAGAAGCTCTAATGGAGCAGGAGTTTTCAAAGAGGTGACAGACGATAGTCCATAACGGTTTTATGGTTCAATACTATTTCCTAGTCAAAGTTAGACTTGAAGGAGTTATGCTCAGCAGCAGCTTCAGTTCGGAACAAAGAAGCAATTTTGTGTTTACTATTGTACTTGTTGTGTTGTTTACTAGGATTAGAACTGAAAGCCTGAAAATTTTTATTGGGTTAGTTTGACTTAGTTAAAAATTTGAATTGTTGTAACTGCGGCCGAAAAATTGTAAACGTTTCATAACACAGAAAATTGTTCTCTCCTTTCCTGCTTCATTGATAACTACAGGCTAGAGCGAAAATAAGCCATGCGGCCAATTTGTGCCAAAACAATCAAACTGTTATGTTTTTGTTAAGTTCGTATTTTTTAGAAATATAAAATGTTAGCAAAAACATATATAGAGTTTCATTTGCATTATGGAGTTGTTTGGGTAAGTATTGTAATCATTTTTCCAATCAACTCAGCACTTTTCGATGATGTAGCTAAGTAAGTGAGTTACAAATATTTTGTGCATGACTCTACAACTTAATTTGTGCCCAAGAGACGTAGGCTTCTTCCAAACGAAGCTATTTTCTTGGGAGATAGTTGACTCACTTCTTGGTGATAGCTGTACTCCTTCAAGGTACTTGAGCCTCTTGCAGAGTTGGGTTGGACATTGACAGAGTAGATGTTCTGCGATTTCAATGGCATTATTGCAAAATCTGCATTGGTCGCCTTTTTCTTTGGGTGGATTTTACCGGGCAGTGTCCGGTGAGCAGTCCGGCGACAGTTCTAATATCTGATCTGTTCATGTCTAAGAGCTGTTCTGCTCTTTTGGCAGAGATGGTGATAAACCCTTTTCGCATGTCTTAGTCCTGGAGTGTTTCGTCAGTAGGACGAGAGTTGGTCTTTTTTCCATTTGCTTAGTTCCTCGGTGATGTTGCTTTTCATAATGCCACAGTAGGGTTCTGGATCCAGCTCCTTCTTTCGCAAGGTAGTCTGTTTTTTGTTGCCCTCTATCCAGGAACCCACGTTAAAGTTACCTGGTTGCGTATTGCTGGTTGTTTTAGGGTTTGCTTACATTCCCAGACTAGCTTTGACACGCACTTCAAAGCTTTTTGAGCGTTTAGAGCCGCCTGGCTGTCTAAAAATATGTGCTTTCTATGAAGTCCGTGGGTGGGGCACTCTTCTGCACATATATTTATGGCAAGCACTTCCGCTTGGAAGATGGCCTTGCGGTTTGAAAAGCTTACAGTTTGGACCTGAAATTCCCAATCCTGCTCCTTGAACCATCTGTGTATCTCAGCGATGCGTTATCAGCCTGAGGTAGTTTTTTTCTCTTCCATGATTGGCGGCCATCAATAAACACTGCGAAAGAGACATCAAGGTCCAGCATGACTGCCATTTGGTCACTTGGTTTGCTGGCATTCTCCAGTTTTATTCCTTCAAAGATGTGACCAGTCAAATCTCCAGGCTTGAATTTGCCTATTTGGAATAGCCTGTGAGCATTGATAATCGCCTTCCTTTTCACACCGAGATCAAGAGGAGACACGTTCAGCAGTACCTCTAAGGCTGCGGTAGGGCACTAGTAAGTGGGTTAGGATAACCATGTAGAGTGGTCTTTTTATAACTACTTTATGTTCACTAAATAAATAAAGTAAATCGAAATGGAAATTTTTTAATAAATCAATAGAGGCCAAGTTTTTACCAAATTTTATAGTTAAAATATTTTTTCCTCTACTGGCTCGGGAAAAATAAACTTCATTATTTTCGTTTAACTATTTTTTAATTTTATTTTAGATTTTTTAATCTTTTTTGTTTGACAGTTAACATTTATTCGTCCCAATCATATCGTGATCACTTACAGCGTCATCTATGTTGCTATCTCTTCCATCACTCGGTGGCACTAGGACGTCAAGAGATTGCGCATCTTGAAATTGCTGAAAGCATTCGTCATCTGATTCCGAGCTAACTAAGTAGTTCAGAAGTTCCTCCACATCTTTTGTATCTTTCAGATTGAATAAAGATAACATTTATTTGTATTTATTACTTATTTTACAAATAAACTAAAAGTCAATAACAAATACATAACACAACAACAAATAAATAAATGGAACAACGCAATTTATAATATCACGAACTAAAAAACATTTCTTACGCCTGGCGGATCCAAAATCGGTGCAAAATAAAACACTTGCCAAAAGGTTTAACAGGATAATAAACAGCA
Organism: Pissodes strobi; assembly: GCA_016904865.1. Taxonomy (NCBI): domain Eukaryota; kingdom Metazoa; phylum Arthropoda; class Insecta; order Coleoptera; family Curculionidae; genus Pissodes; species Pissodes strobi. Next base: position 54,223 of record MU183143.1, read on the forward strand.
AAACCTTTTCTCACATGATAGTCTTCTTAACCAAAAAGGAAGATTGTTAAAAATTTTCGTGTCTCCATTAATTAAGGCATTCCTAAGCAGTTCCGTGCCAGAGATAGGTAGGCACGGCGAGAAGACCAGTTTGACGTGTCTTATGAGGTGTGGATGGATAGAAGCAATTCACTTCTATATTTCGTGTACACGAAACAGACTGTTTCTAAAATATAGACACCACATAATTGCGTGTTTTACGAATAAGGTGCGACAAGAGTCCCGAACTCCAGCCCTATGGATATATTTAATCGCCCTCTTTCGTAAAATGAATACCTGCTTAAATATATGCTGTGTTAATTCCCATAACGGAAGTGTGATTGTATTAATGCAAATATGACTTTCTTGCTATGGAGAAATCTGAGTTAAATATAACCCTCAACGCATATCAACCTGAACAAATTTTCTTACATACATATTTACTATCAATTATTAATCAGAAGAATTCATTTAAACCAGGCAGAGAAGCACTCTTATCTTCCAAATAGACGTTTTCTATAAAACTGTTAAAATGTAAAGAATTAGTCAATGATATAGTGAATGATAACAAATTTGTTTTAGCATTAATGTTAAATTTAAGTCTCCCAACATCTGTGCCATGCCAGAGAATGGTAGTCTCGTCGGCAAAGAGAGTGAGTTTTCCTGTTATTGGCAAATGTGGCAGGTTAAACTTCGTTCAATAGAGCTTTTCTTATTAAATGCAATCTTCTGAGATCGCCTCGAAAGATAAGAGCGAAACCTCTCCAAGGCTATTTCTCTAAAACCATGCGCCCTAACTTGCACAGCGGTATCCTACGATAACCACAATCAAACGCCTTTTAAAGATCAGAAAACTCTTCCGCTTTAGCCTCTCCTATGTTAAGGGGGCACACCGATGTTTAATGAACACGAAAATAGCATCAAATGGTACCCTTGAAAGATTAGAATAATTGTAATTACAGGGCACTAGACTGCGTCCATTCAGTAAAAATTTAACACACAGACCTAGACTTATTTTTCTAGATCTGTGTTTTTCTAGGGCTGTGTTTTAACAAGTTTCTCCAGTATCCTTGCCAACATGGGCAATGAATCAATTGGATTATCACCATCTCCACCCTTGAAGAAGTGGGACCTCGATAGCCTTCTTAAGGCAGGATGGAAATTTTTCCTCAATGATTACCTCAGGCTTTAGAAGGTAATGCCGAAAATATTCTTGTGGACATCCCATACGAACCAGATGCCAAGATGCGTTTTTATTTGACAAAGTAAAATATGTCTGATCCAAATATAATCTCCAGGATCCTTCCCAGGTGGTATATTTTCCGCTAGCTTGCTAGCGAACTGCAATAGAATGAATTGAGTTAATTTTAATTCAGGCTGTTAGGAGTAGGTGCATTACCTACCTTATTACCTATATAATTCTAAATAATAACGATCTATTTTCTTCAAAACATCACCAACAAATAACTGCATGTTTTCAAATGTGGAAGAAACCTGACCTAATATATAAGGGTTCTATCGCCCATGCTTTGGTCTCTGGTTGTTGACGATCTACTGAAGCAGCTTTTGAAGTCCAAGATTGCGCAGATGACCTAGTTATAATAATAAGAAGCAAGCATGACAACGTTCTCTCAGAACGTATGCAAAGTGCATTCAACTTTGTCAGCACATGACACAGGAAAGACTAAATGTCAACTCTACAAAAAGAAGGAAGGTAAACCCACATTGGGAAGGACAACGGTAGGGCTTTCAAAAGAGGTTAGGGATCTTGGCATCGTCCTTGACCAGAAACTAACCTGGAAAGAACTATCAAAAAATCAACGGCAGCACTTTGAGCCTGTCGACGACTCTTTGGTAACACATGAGGCCTAAAACCCTCCATCATCTGGTGGCCCTTCAACACTGTTGTTAAGCCTATTATAACCTACACCTGCTTAGTGTGATGGGTAAAAACATAGAAAATAACAACACTGCGAAAGCTATCTAAAGTACAAAGGCTCGCCTCTCTGGCTATAACAGGGGCTAAGAAAACGTGCCCCATAGCAGCCCTGGAAACCCTACATACCCTCCCTCCGCTGCACATATGCATAGAAAAGGAGACCTGGACCAGTGCGTAGGATAGAGTCACACACAAAAACTGAAGTCAGGAAGGCTGACTGGACACCTTAAAGCGCTGAAGGACATCCAAATAGAGGCGATGACCAAACCAACTGATACAATGGAAACAAAACTCCATTTTGATCGCTCCTTTGAAGTGGTAATTGAATACCGTAATGCTATAAGGGAAGACTAAAGCAACTAGGGAGGATATCACTTATCTGGTAAACAGATGGATCAAATATGAAAGAAGGAGTGGGATCCTCAGTTTGCGGACCTAGGTGTCGAATTTCTGCACCTTTATGAAACACTCCCACCATCTTTCAAACAGAAGTAATAAGTAATTGCTATCAATATAGCCATCTCTGAATCTGGCCAAAAAAGGCCTAAGAGGTGCAAAGATCTATATCCTATCAGAAAGTCAAGCAGTCTTAAAAGCGCTAGCATCTAGCAGAATCAACTTCCGGCTAGTGTGGGATTGTCGGATGGCTGCAGATCAACTAGCAAACAGAAACAGACTCACCCTAATGTAAGTACCAGGGCACGAGAGTGTGGAAGGCAACGAAGCCTCTGATCACCTCGCACGGAATGGTGCACAGACTGTCTTTTGCGGGCATGGAAAAAGGCAGAAAGAGACACATTGGGCCAATGCACCTGGGCAGAGACGTACCAAAAGACTCACCTCGCACTCGCCTAACTACAAAAAAAAGCTCCTCAAGCTTTAAAAAATAAATGGGATAAAACGGGTCGTAGAACTTCTCACTGGACACGACCCCTGGAGGTACCACCTCACGAAAACGGGGAAAATCACTTACGAACAATGCAGATTTTGCCAAACTATGGCTAAAACGTCGCACTTACTCTGCGAATGTCAGGCACTAACTCGCCATAGGTTAAGGCATCTCAAAAATGCCCTTGTGGCACCGGGAGATCTACAAAAGCTCAACCCTCGAAATATTCTGAGGTTCTCGAAGCAGGTAGGAATTTTGGTGTAAAATAGAAGGGTATACACAAAAGATCAATAACTGTGATCGACGTATTGAAGGGCCAATCTTGCCGAGCGACCCCTTTACCTCCCATACCATCCCAACCTGATACTTCCGTTTCGTCTTCGGTCGGGTCAACATGCATTTTATAGCATTAGCAAATAATCCAATAATTGATCATCTACAACAAATACTCTTAATGATGAATGATGTGAAAAATAAATATTGGAGAAGGAAAGATCCCCCATATCTTATTCAGCAACTACAAGGATATAGAGAACAGTTGGAAATCAATGAAATGCTTCCATGTTATAAATTTAAATTTTTAAACCAACTTACCAAAATTCCGGTTATAGACCCTGGGTCTGGGAAAAGCTGGGTTCTTTAATGGAAAGGCGTTTTTAGAAAAAGCAAACGAGATGGACATTCACTGACGCCTCAAAGGATGTCAAAACAGTACTATGGGCTGCGATGTTTTTTGTCCATCCCTAGATTTCAAGTGTCCGAACGTCTTCCTTCTAAATTACAGATTTGTTCTGCCGAAATTTTAGCCTTTCACAGTGCCCTTCTTGTTTGCATGGAGAAAGACATCAACAGGGCGGTCACTTTTACTGATTCGTTAAGTGCAATTATTCAAAAGATATGCTATATTGTCTATATCTCCTAAACTTGATCATATATCTTTTCTAACTAAACATTTTATCTTAGATGCAAATTATAACAATTTGAATATTGTATTATCATACTTACCAAGTCACACATGCATGCATTCATGGTTATGAGATAGTAGTAGATCAACTTGTCAATATCGGCAGAGTTCCTAGAATTTCATTGCATAGCAATATCGACAAATATTATTTAATGGCATATATTAAGCGAAATATCCAAAATCAATGGAACTCTGCATGAAAAGTCTCCACTCAATCTAAAGGCGGATGGTATGCTGCGGTGCAAGGGGAATTTCCGTTAATCTCTTGGTACAAGAATATAACCACCATAAGACATATTCCCACAATAATTCGAATGGGGACTGGACATTGTCTCAACCCATCTCCCTGTTCAAAATTGGTGTGATAAATAATCCATATTGTGAATGCAATATGGACGCGGATCTTCAACATTTCATTTTTGAATGTCCCATTATGGACGCAGATTTGTATCGGGAGTTGATAAAAACAGGAATCGAAAGCCCAGTTTCAGCCAAATCGCTTCTCTATAAGTTCAATAATAACTCTATGAGAATCATAATGAGATATCTGTTGCATATCAAATCTCATCGTCCTCCCCCAGGCTGGAGAACACCAAAGTACAAAGTCTGGAGCTGATCAATGACAGTTTGTGACAAGAGGGGCTGCATTGTATTGGCTGGCAGGAACGTCAAACTGGTGAGAAGAGTTTGATTACGGGGAGTGACGCCCCCGCCATTCCGAGTTGCCATGGGATATGGCACATCAAATCCCATCGCCGTCCCCCAGGCTGGAGAACACCAAAGTACAAAGTCTGGAGCTGATCAATGACAGCTTGTGACAAGAGGGGCTGCATTGTATTGGCTGGCAGGCACGACAAACTGATGAGAGTAGTTTGATTACGGGGAGTGACGCCCCCACCATTCCGAGTTGCCATGGGATGTGGCCCATCAAATCCCATCGTCCTCCTCCAGGCTGGAGAACACCAAAGTACAAAGTCTGGAGCTGATCACTGAGGAGTGACCCATTTTTACCCCTGTCAGACTAGGGGCCGCCAAAGGAATGAGTCTGAGCCCTAGGTGGTAGATGCCTAAGCCTACTCGCATCGTCCGGTGAAAGACCACCCCACCAGAATTGGGAAGCGCTAAGTGGTTTTCCCAAATCACGTTCCGCTTCCGCGCTGGTGGTTCCGGGTTCCACAGTAGGAATATATGGACATGATGGTGCTTCCAGGATCAAAATTTTCCGGAAGTATACTCCCCGGCTATTCGGATCTCCGGGCGCTGGGTGGCCCTGGGAGCCCTTCATTCCGCATTTCACAGAGAGCAAAGATACCGAACCAATTTAGAATAGATTTCTGCAACATAAGGGGCCTAAATACAAACATAAATTCGGTAAACCAACATCTACAAGCAAATAGACCACACATATTAGCCCTTACAGAGTCACAAGTATGTTCTACAACAACAACAGTGAACTACCTCTATCCTGGTTACGACTTACATACCCGATTTAGACATAAGTTCGGAATATGCCTTTTTGCACGAAGCGACCTTTCATATCACCGCGAGGAAACACTCGAACCGAACAACCTTGACGTCATGCGGCTCAAGTTCACCGCCAAGGGATTAACCAAGTTTATATGTTGTCTCTATCGCCCTCCGAGCGATAGAGCCTACCAAAGCCTTTTCACAACACTAGCTACCACTTTTGACTCAATACAGGTCGATCACCCCAGTTCAGAAATAATCGTTCTGGTAGACTTCAATGCCCACAACACCAACTGGCTCAAACATCACAACAAGACCGACAACGAAGGTAGAGAAGCTGAAGCATTTGCCATCAGCTGCGGGCTTACTCAACTTGTAGACGAACCAACTCGAATCTCAGAGAGGGGCGAATTCGCCGCCCTCCTGGATCTTTTTCTGACCACCAATCCTGACCAGTACAAGGTTACAAAATCCTGACCAGTACAAGGTTACAGTTGGTCCGCCATTAGGTACTTCCGACCACAAACTTATTACAACGGTTTATGAATTGCCACCCATAGAGAAGGATCCACCATTGCCTCGCAAAATCTGGCATTACAATTCTGCAAACTGGGACGATCTAAGACAGTTCTACCTAGATTTTCCTTGGCTCGACGTCTGCTTTGCCACTGACGACCCGTCAGACTGCTGCGAAGAGATCATGCAAGTAATATCCTCAGGAATGGCAGCATACATCCCAAATTCCATCAAGTTACTATCAAAAAGAAAGCCCTGGTTCGACAAAAGATGCGAAAGAGCTGTAGGAAGGAAACAGCAAGCCTATAAGTACTGGCAGCAAAATCAGACCGCTGAAAATCGCAATTATTTTATCGAAGCGAGAAACGAGTGCAAGCGTGTGATCGACGAAACTAAGGACAAACACAATCAAAGGATCAGGAATAAACTTTTGCAATGCCCCAGTGGTTCCAGGAATTTCTGGTCGGTAGCAAAGGCAGTAAGTAACAACTTTACAAAAACGTCTCTCCCGCCTTTGACGGACGAACGTGGCATCACGGTGACTACAGCCATGGAAAAAGCAAACATGCTCGCCAAAATGTTTTCATCGCACTCTACCTTGGACGTGCCCCAAGGCAAAACTCTCCCCACCATACTGAACATCAACACTACCATGGCAGAAGTCAAGTTTTCTCACCGTGATATTCGCAAGATCCTTGAAGAACTAGATATGCAAAAGGCATCAGGACCGGACGGAATACCTGCCATCGTGCTAAAGAACTGCGCCAACGAACTAACACCCGTTTTTTCTAGGCTTTTTTCTCTTTCTTACAGAAAAGGGATTTACCCATCCTCTTGGAAAGTCGCTCGAGTGCAACCTGTTCCAAAAAAACGCAAGAAAACCACGCCCTCAAACTATCGCCAAATTGCCTTGCTTCCAATAATCTCCAAAGTCATGGAACGTGTAGTCAACCAGCAACTACTCAAATACCTCGAGAACAACAGAATAATCAACGATAATCAATACGGCTTTCGCAAAGAGAGATCGACAGGAGATATTTTGGCGTATGTCACTCGTATATGGATTAGGGCAATTGAAAACTACGGAGAGTCTCGAGCGATTGCGTTGGATATTTCAAAGGCATTCGACAGAGTTTGGCATGACGGACTGCTCAACAAACTGCCGTCCTTGGGACTGCCGCCTCTCTCTGCAGCTGGGTGGCCGGTTTCCTTAAGAACCGATCCCTACACGTTGCGGTCGATGGACACATCTCGGACATATTCACCATCAACGCGGGCGTGCCTCAAGGCGCAATACTTTCACCAACTCTGTTCCTCATCTATATTAATGACCTGCTGATCGAAACGAATAATCCTGTTTACAGTTTTGCAGATGACAGTACCCTTGTCTCCCACTTTAGATCAGAAAAACCCTTACCAGCGACTGAGACTCATCACCGCAGACAGGAGCAGATTACAGCAATTAATCAAGACCTCGAGAAAGTTCAAACTTGGGGCGACCGAAATTTGGTCCAGTTCAATGCAGCAAAGACCCAAGCAGCAACGTTTACTAAGAGGGTCAATACAGCGGGCCCTGACATCATTATGGCAGGATCGACCATTCCTTCATCCTCGTCAATCGGGCTGCTGGATGGCTCGGTCAACAGCAATATGTCATGGCATGACCATGTTGCTAACATCGCAAAATCAGCCTCCCAGAAGCTTAGTGCGCAAAGCGCAAATATGACCGTGCTTAGAATATTGCTCACATATCTGGGGTGCCGCACCAAAGCATACCCTAAAGCTGCTGGATTCCATTGAGAAGAGGGCTGTGCGTCTCGTCGGGGATCCGGAGTTGACCCGGAATCTGGATAGTCTGGAACATCGCAGACATGTGGCCGATATGTCTCTGTTTTACAGATACTTTCACGGCAGATGTTCCCAGGATTTGGCCCGCATCATCCCGTCCCTGGCAACTCCTGTCACACAGTCCCGACAGACGGCAGGAGCGCACCAGTTCGTCGTACAACTAGAAACACCTAGAACATCGCTTTACCAGAACTCCTTTGTCTGGCGCACTGCATCACTGTGGAACTCACTTCCAGGACATCTGTTTCCCACTAATTACAACCTACGAATATTCAAGAACCGTGTCAATCAACATCTTCGCACACACACCGCTCGTCGAGCGCCATAGGATCCCCCTTTAGTGTGTGTGCCACTGCGATAAAAAAAAAATAACAAAGTTAAACTGTAAAACTGTGAGAAAGTACCGCACATCTAGCCATAATTAGTACAATGCTTTTAGATGTTTCAAAATAATTTAATGAGATATTAATGCTTTTAGATGTTTCAAAATAATTTAATGAGATATTTTTCTCTACATATGTTTCGGCTTGATGATGCCTTTATCAAGAGTAGTTGTATACTAAAATCTAAAATTGTTACACCCTACTAAACCGCCTGACGATATTTTGTTTTTATTGCACTGTCAATTATGCAGGTGTTTAAGGAGCAGGTCAGTTGGTCGTTGGTATTCAAAACGTCTGTTTTTGTGCCTTTTGAATTTCTAGGTACTCCAAAAGCTTCAGCCTTTTGCTTTTTGTTTCCGTGTGTAAAAGTTTGACATTATTCGTATCTATAAAATGGTTATTTTCTATACAATGGTTTGCGAAGCCATAGTTTTTAATATTACGTAAAATCGATTTTTTGGGGTCTTTAACCTGATATTTAAGTTTCGACCAGTTAGTCCCACATATACAAGATCACACAATTTATTTTGTAAACACCATATTTTGAATGTTTGTCAATTTTGTCTTTATTGTTTATTAATCTTCTCCCTAGATTAATCTTATTAACCTGAATTGTTTTACAGCCAAATTTATTTATTTTTTTGAAATTTTATCTGTAGTTTTCGGAATATATATGATAAATTTAAACGGCTCCTTTTCTAATTCTAAAGTAAGGTTATAAAATTGTTTAGTTAAAACGTTCTTCTATTTTTCTTTATTAATTTGTCAGTCAAAGCGATCTTATAACCGTTATTAATTGCAATCTGTTTGATAATGGATACTTCTTTTTTGGAAACTCGCCGAGACTGTGAAAAACCGAAAGTTTTATTTGCCAAGACTGGTTAGAGTCTTTATGAATTATTGCATCTGTTATTGTTGGTTTACTATGTATATCAAATTTAAGCGAATCTCTTGTCTTTGTAATGTTTACGTCCAAAAAGTTTAAAATGTTGCTAGATTCTTTTTCCATGGTAAATTGAATTCTATTGTTTAGGTAATTTAAAAATGTTAAAAAGGTATCTAAGTTTCTGTTGGTTTCTGTAAAAATGCAAAATATGTCATCCACATATCTACCCCCAAAAAATATAGTTCTGATTAATGAATTGTTGGTGTTGAATAAATTCTGTTCAACATCAGCCATAAAAATCTCGGTAAATAAAGGTGAAAAAGGTTCAAAAAATCTTTTTGGTCTATATCTGTGAGATTTAAAATTCTTGGATGAAAAGTGTGATTGCTGTGTTGCTGTATACTTACATCAATAGGTGTGGCAGTTTTTAAAGAGAGTAAATACCTTAACTTGTTTAGTAGAGTTTTATAATGTTTGTTCACTATTAAATTATTATATTCACGAACTATCCTGTCCCTATACTGTAACACAAAATGTCCTTCTTTCTTCAAGAGTTCAGTGTAGATCAATGTCTGATCTTGTATGAGGTTGCCCCTTCTTTTGAACCAAAAGCGTAGTTCATTCTGGAGCCAAATCGTATATGCTTTTTGGATCATTCATTTTTCCTCTATGGAGTTATGGTTGCAGTAGATTTTCACGTGTTTAGGTGTGATTTTGGTTTTACAAAATATATTGTGTGAACTGTGAAGCTGTATAAGTAGGGCGTGAAGCTGTATACGTAGGACAAACTGGTCGAAACTTAAATATTAGGCTTAGCAACCAACATTGAATAGAAAATAACCATTTTATAGATACGAATAATGTCAAACTTTTACACATGGAAACAAAAAGCAAAAGGCTGAACCTTTTGGAGTACCTAGAAATCCAAAAGTCACAAAAAACAAACGTTTTAAATACGAACGACTAACTGGCTTGCCCTTTAAACAGCTGCATAATTGACAGTGCAATAAAAACAAAATACCGTCAGGCAATTTAGTAGGGTATAACAATTTTAGATTTTAGTACACCACTACTCTTGATAAAGGCCTCATCAAGCCGAAACATATGTAGAGAAGAATATCTCATTAAATTATTTTGAAACATCTAAAAGTAGTGTACTAATTATTATTATCCCTAGTATTATTAATATGCATGTGGTAAATGGTACGCTGGGCATTAAAGGGGCTAGGAAAAAAATAAAATATTTTCTAAGGATTTTTATTCACTTTATTAGAAATGATGTCAGCACCATCTATGACCATACACTTGATTGAAGCATCGCGAAATTTTGATACAAGAAATAAATAAAAAAATTAACCAATAACGTCATTATTAATATTAAGAAGTTGAGCAAGTGTATACATTACTGCTAATAGACCTTACTTCTGTACGTGCGAATAAAATATAACTTCTATTTACATATATAGGGGTCATGTTGTAGCTTACCAGTCAACAAATCATCTTAGGTAAATTTTAGTGTATATTATGTATAAAATCTTTGCTAATAGTGGTGGTAGGTACTACTGCGAATTTGAAGATTATTAGCAAAGGACGTGTGTCTTTTGATTCGCACTGTGGGAATCAAGTTGTATTAAAAACTCAAAAATTTTGTCAACAAATTACAGAAACGAACTTAAAATGTTAGGAAATTACGATTTTGACATTTTAAAAAAAATTCAATTAATGTTTTTTTGAATAGCATCCATTAATCTAAAACCTGTAAATTATGCAACATTGTATGGTCTAAAATAATTATGCCAAAAATAATTTTCAAATTAGCAATGACACAACATAAGTTTTTATCATATAAATCCCCATGCTGCATAGGTTAAAAACCCCACTATATACATTTTAGCTGTAAAAATTTCTGTAGATATTAACGATGATATTAGCAAAGTTATGTTTTTTTTTAAATACCAAAAAAATTTAAGATATATCAATCTCAAATGTATTATTACATATGTAATATGTATTTATCTTAATGAAAGTTATTTCCTAAGTCGATTGTGTACTATGTGACATCGACACAAAAAAGCGGCGCTTCTTAAATATCCCAGTATACAGTATAACATAAAATATCTTTTGAATAAATTTAAATAACCATATTTTTATTTAGCTTCCTTTAGCCGTAATTTCTCGTTAAAGACGTAAACGACAAACTTCATTTAGTGGCCCAGTAAGTACATAATATAATTCCCTAGTCTGAGTATATTGATAAAGAAGTATTACTTCTTTAACTAATTCTGTTGATGCGGACGTAGATTTAAAACGACGCACAAAAATAAGCTAAAAAGTTAATAAAGCACTACTCTTGCGATAATTTCATAAATTTGAAAAGCGACTCCTCGGCTTTGCCGTGGAGTTCTATTATAAGCACTTGGCTGATAATAAAACTTTACACCAAATACCACCCCCTAGCACTCCAAAGTCCCTTGTCTTAACTGAGTCCGTCTAATTTTTACTACTTCTGAACTAATTTGCCTGAATATTCTATATTACATAAAAGCCCTTCTGAACATAAAAAATTCTGAAAAATCAGTACAATTGACAGTTCCTCAGAAAAAAATCATACTCCCTCCTCATTTTAATTTGAACTTTCAGACATTTATTTGATGAAATATTTGGCCGCGGCTGACCTAATCTGTAAATATTTTCTTGCAGAATTTTTTATAGATTGGCAGTTGTTAAGAAACCAGTTTATTATTTCTATTATTATTATTCACAAAAATATCATTTTATTTCCGATGCGTGTGTACCTAATACTTTCGAATAATTATATTTGATGTCTAAAGTAAAAAAGAGCCTGCTTCACTCGTAAGTAGGAGCTAAAAGTTATTCCCAAATCGATAAACTCGGACCTAAGCAAATTGACAAAAGTCGTGTTATTGGGGTCTATAAATTTACAAAAATAAAGTACATCCTTATTAGTCCAAGAATATTGGAACAAATTAATTGTTATTAAAGGAAAACGCCTTCAAGATAGATATATATTTAAGGAACGCCGCTATTTTGTTGGTCGGTGTGTAATAAAAAAAAACCTGCGTTCATGCCCTAACTCTAAATGATCTTAATGAAAGAACGCGGGTTTTTCCCCAAATTGTAACGTTGCGATGATGGCACCCTGAGTGTAAAAAAATATAATTTTTAAACTTGATTTATAAACTAGTACTGGAATGTCAAATGTAGGTGCGACCTGCAAGAAATGGTCAATTTTTTCATATTTAAAATATTATTGTTTACGTCCTATAAAGGTTCCTTTTTGTAAAAACTACATTGATATTGACCAGTTTTTGCAGATGATTTTTGTTCACGACTGAGATTGCATACTCTTATGTTTGGTTCGCGTTTCAGTCATAACGTAATTATTAGGGAAAGCTCGAGGTATCTCCGGCAACTTGTCGCCAGGATGTCGATGGCTGATCGAGGGAGGTTTTCTACTAGTCTTTTGCATTTTCGTGCTACTCAAACCGGAAACCGGATATTTATCCCTCGCCGAATTCCTCGACTGACGCGGTGGGGAGATATCCCCGGGATGTTTAGGCATGACGAACGCCTTCGTTTGCTTTATAAGCGACCGATCATTGCACAACGCCGAAATTAGAGGCAAGTCCAACTTCTTGCTTTTTTCTCGAAGCGTATGAATATCTAGAGCGGAAGCCCGAGATTCCCTCGCACTACTTCCAGTAACCGTCGATTTCTCGAAGGTATTAACACTACTTACACTAACACTTGTCACTTTAGGATCTAAAAGGTTGTGTCTCTTCAGCAACGCACGATTCTTTTCAGGCACAGGCGGAGGTGGTGGCGGTAATCTACGGAACTTTGGAGGTTGAGGTGTAGCTTCCAAAGAATTCAGTATGTTGTCGTCAGATTGCGTCCTTAAAAATCTGGAAGGCCTATTTGGCGGCAAAGGTGGAGGCGGTGGATCTAGGCTACCGGTTGACGATATACTTGGAGCTCCATACACAGGCAATTGTACATAAGTATCAGACAAGTTTTGGCTGGAAGCGTATCTCCCTAAGTACGGCGTACTTCGGTAGAACACTGGTTGATGAGCCAAGGCTGCCAGGATAGAACCTTGCTTAGCCTCAAGATATTCTTGCTTACTTATTGCGGGTTCCTTCAAAGGAAATACAACAAAATCCACGTCGCTATACATCTGTTGCTGGTATTGTTCGATCTGCGATCGTGACAGCTGGCTCGTGTATACTGTTGCTAATCCTGGTGGTGGGGGAGGAGGAGGTTGCCTTGGGGCAGGTTGAGGAGGAGGAGGAAGAAAAGTGCATGGCACTAAAACGCTCGCTTTGGTTGCTGTCATATCGATGAAACTGCTTGAGCTAATCATACCATTGCCAGCTATATTAATCGACGGAGGGCGTGGTATTTTCGGAGGAATTGGAGGCAAAGAGCCCGTATTTGAAGCAGAATAACTCCGTGTTGAACTAACACTGACAGCACTAGCGTGGGCTGTCAAGATGTTTGGTGACCGAGTTGTAATGAATCTAGCCGCAGCTTCTTCAAATGGATAAACTGGAGGGGGGACTGGCGTTGGGTTATCCGGATATGGTGGAGGATTTTTCATTGATATTTCGGCGACAGAACTAGCAGTATCACAGTCTATATGCCCATTTTCAGTGTCTTTCATCTTTAACGACTGCGGATAGGGCGGAGGCGGCGGTCGAAACCTTGGATCCACGCTATCTACTCTTTTCGGAGGCACTGGAGCATAACCTTGATATCCCGATGGTAACGTTACATAATCCGAGTCTGAATCCAAGGTATTGCTAACGCTCTTGCAGGATGGATATCGTCCCACAATCAAATCCGAAAGTTCTTCAGCTGATAGTAGAGTTTGCTTGTTGTTCGTAGGATCGCTTCCATCTCCGTGAAACGAAGAGTTACTCATATTGGAATCTGCTCGATCTCTGAAAGGACCATCAATTTGATCGCTGCTCGTTGTCATGAAGAGTGACTCCGTTGTCGCAGCATAATCGCTAGATGCGTTTGTATAATTTCCTGCTGAACTTAGGGTGCAGTGCTCGCTAGAAGTTAAGGTGTAAACTCCACTGGTGTGACTACTTGGAGCTGGTCCCGAGGTGTAAACTGGTTCTCTTGTGTCTATTTCTATGCAAGTGGCGTCGCTAACTGCGGAGTTCTGCGCAGTGTGGGAATATCCGAGTTCCAAACTACTGCTGGTAGAGGGTCGTCGTCTTTTTGGCTCTGAAACAAAAACATCAACTGTACTGCAATGTTTTAAGCTTATGAGTAGCAAGCGCATTTAGAATAAATAAATAACAAGGTGTTGCTGTATTTTTAAGATATAAATGTTTAAATTGGAAATAGTTTCCGATATAAATATATTGTTGTTTTCTCTTATCAACATCTACCGCAGAAGAATGCGATATTATATTAATCATAAAAATCTAATAATCGATATCATTCATTTGACCTTTTTTATGTAAAAATATAAGGCATCTTTATAATGTTAAAGAAGATATAAAAGCACCATTTTATCATGATTGCTAAAGAATTTGAGATGAAAGTATACGAAGTCTTAAAGGGGATCGACCTCCCAAAAACATACAAACGAACTAAGAAGTTTATGTATTTCATCGTTTCATTGATTATAACGTACATGTGCACTGTGGTAGAATCAGGCGGAGCGGGAAGGTGAGAGACAAAGTCTGTCGAGCTGATGTTGAGCTTGAGTATTTGAATAATAAAATTTGCTGACCATTATACGTTTAAGGTTCTTAGTTGCTTGCGTTGATCGCTTGCATTATGATTTATCTCGAATGTTTACATAATATTTTTCAAGTTCAAGTTCAAACTTGGGACAAGGCAATAATTAATTAGCAGCTTAAATATGTTAGTGATTCACAAAATTTTCTATGCTCTATATATGTTCTCGTTTACAACATTTTAATATAATTACAACGTAAATATTGTAAACTTACTTGTTTGGCTAACAGGCGTAACAACAACGGTACTACAAGAGGAGCTACATTGCGATCCGGCGCATTTGACACTACTGGATGTCTTTCCGGAGCTCTCACTCGTAGTCTGTTTGGGCACCTCTTCTTCGTCTTCTTTAATCGAGAGAGACATAAGGGCCGCGGTGGCCGAAGCCGCCGAGGTCCGGCTGCTAGCTGGGGCACTGTCCAGCAGGTGAGCTAGAGCCAGACTCTCGGTGCTCGGGGCCGGGGGACTGGTAATCATGATTTCCAATTCATCTTCTGAATGTACCTGCAAATTAAATAATACAATGTAAAGTTGTGTAATAAGCAAACAAAAATATTAATCCATTCAAAGAAACAAAACACATTTTTACAGTATTCACATGCCAAAATTTTGAAGAAATAATATGTAAAATAACCGAAAACATTTGAGCACATGTAGCTCATGAGCAAAGACAATTCAACTAATTGTCTTTGCTCATGAGTCAAACCAGCTCTGGTAACATAATTTGCCGTTATGTCATAACGCTAATGATTACTTAAAATTAGTTTGAGGCAAGCATATGTTCAAGGGGAGCAATTAAATCCACCTATAATTCTTTCTGCCACGCATAAATCGAAGAAAGGGATTTGGGATTGAAATTTTGAAAATCTACCACGGAAATGCGCTACTTGTAATAATGCATATTGATCTGGTTTTTCGGTCATCAACCTGTTCCAATCGGTGGGGAGCTAAACTGCTGGAGACTCGAAAAGTAAACTACAAATTTTGAAGTAAAGTTTGATATGAAATATTTTTCAAGAGATTTTTACTTACACCAAGAACAAAATGTTGGTTGGTTACAAAATGTAGGTGCATTTCGATAGAAGGTGTTCAATAAAACCTTTGAAATTCTCGATTGTATGTTCCATTCAAAAGTCCCCAAAATATTTTTTCGATATTTGGATCTCACCTTAAGATGACCCTTGGATAAACTGCAAAAAAAGTTTGGTGATTTTTTGATACAATGAGCAAATTTATTTCTTTTTTGCAAAAGGTGCTGCATTTGACAAAGCCATATATCTAAAAAAATTATAAATATAGAAAACAGGTTTTTCACTGTTTTGAAAATGTGTACCATATTTTAGAATTTTAGACTCTGCCTAATAGAAAGAGCTTGGGTTATGCTCAGAGAGGCAGAGGTATAGATTGACACAGGCGGTGATCAATAATCCGCAGGCGACCATCATGATGCCCAACAGGCTGAAAAACGTTAATATGCGGGTCAGTGTTATTCCTATCAAAACTAACTATTACCATGCCTATGATGTTCTCCTACCAGAGAGGAAAGAATGGGCGAAAAATCGGAACATCTGAGAACAACATAGAGACCGACGGCTCCAAGACCAATGATGGTACAGGAGCCGCTGCATGGAATAAAAATGGTAAGGTTGACCTTAAATGTTCCCTGGGCAAACATGCAAACATTTTTCAGGCTGAAGTTCAAGCCATTGAGTGGCTCATCGATAGAAACTGGAAAGGCAAGTCAATCAAAATCTTCTCGGATAGTCAAGTGACTTTAAAAGCTCTTGAATCTAGCCGTTGTTTATCCAGGGCAATATGGAACTGCCACCAAACTAGGTAGAGAAAATAAACTTACACTGATCTGGATACCTAGACATACAGGATATGAAGGCAACGAAAGAACGATGCTCTTGCGAAGCAGGCGGCCGTAACAGCCTTCATAGGACCAGAAGCAGTACTGAGAATAGCTTACAACACATCTAATGGGGCTTCTCCAGGAGGACACAACAGCAATTTGTAGACAAATGGAGGAAGTTACCGGGCCTAACTCATTAAAATATGACAGTGAATTTGCCATCAGGAGTGAGAATTAGACAACTTCTTCAACTTGACTGACTGCAGGTACAGGCTGTAGTTAGATTGTACACTGACCATTGTCAGCTAAGAAGCCACATGAACAAGATAGGGTGAAGAAACAGAATGCCGCTTGTGCTTGGAGGACGAAGAAACAATGGAGCATGTTTTATGCCACTGTCCAGCAATGGAAAGAACCAGACAAACAGTGTTTGAAAATTCGCAAATTACACTTGTAGATTTGAAAGCTATCCACCTCAGAAAGCTAATCGACTTCATGAAAAGGATCGATCGAGCCTGTGGCCTAGTGAAAACCACACTGGACCAAGGGTCGCAGTGGAGGGCCCCATCTAGGCCCACACACGTGTACGAATACGAATATGAATAGGCTTAAACATAACCCTACAATATGCAGTTTACATCCGACCGAATTTGCATTTTTTTCTTAATTAAATGGGTACCAGTAAATGAAATATTAAAATAAGAGTATCTATGCTAATTAGTTCACCCAACGTATATCTTTGTCTTGACGTTGCATCTAGACCACGTTCTATATTTACTAGAAGTCAAAACTACTTCTTGCAGATAGATACACATAAGCCAAACCATGTGAATTAAACAAATGCCCTAGTCAAATAATGTGTTTTTATAAGTACTGGCCTTTTTCAGATGTATTAATAGTTCTTGTAAATAATTTTAATTTAAATCGTCTGGCAAGAATGTAAATTATAATGTCGTACCAGAAAAATGTCCGAAAAAACATTGTAATTAAAATTTTCATGAACCAGTTAGTCTTAATTTAGAAACCTACAGTTCTATTATACAATTTTATATATTTTTTTTAAATCTTAAATTTTATTTGCGATGAAATACGCGCCCGAAGTGTCAATTTTATGCTTATAATGAGTCGGGCTTTTTATGACAAAAACTAAAAGCTTTCAAATAAAAATAAATTATTAAAAATTAATGAACGCCTTGCTAACCTTGTCGCATCGTTAATTAATATTATTTACGTGCATTTTAATTATTGGTGGTTAATTTTATTTCAATTTATGAAGAAATCAGCGTAATTATATACTTCAAGAATAATGGTGTATCTCAGTGAAATCTTTGCCGCCGTGTTAATTAATTAATTAATTAACTAGGTTCATCTATATATAGTACCTATTATAAAAAACAGATGCAGTCTATACAATATTTAATTTGTAGGACTAGCAGGCAATTCGAGATCAGTTAACCAATTTTAACAGTTTATGGCTGGCTACATGTTAGCATTGACTACGTGAAGTAGTTACCACGATTGTTCGTGCTTATTTAATGCCTAGTTTTAAAAATATATCTGCAGTTCTACTAATATTTCCTGAACACCAGTGTTCTAACCCAAACCGCATTTTTTCATCATTTATAGTAAATGATATATTAAAAAAAGAAATGAAACAGTGTCTGCCCTAAAACCTGTATACAGGGTGTGCCTTAATGACATAATAATATATAAGAGGGTGATTCTTGGACCCATTTAATGAAAAAAAATTCATATCAACGTATATCCTAAACGTTTTAACTTTTTAGATACAGGGTGGTAAAGTTTTCAGAAAAAAAATCTATTTTATATAATAATTGTGACACTATTGTAGATATCTTTATGAAATTTGAAATTGAAATTTTAAATTACAAACAATTTGATTATTTCTACCAGTGGCTTCCGTATGGGTTTTGCATTGAATATTTTTGGAGAAAAAAATGGTACGCCACTACTTTCCCTTAAAGTAATTTTTTTTTAATTCTCATTCATTTCTAAGCAAATTTAATCTTTAGGTTCTCTTTCGTCCGACGCATGGTTTTCGCTTAAAAAAATAAAAATCGTTATTCTGCAAGCTGAAATCCTCGCTGAAATTCTAATGTGGTAAATATTGGCACTTGAAAGTTTCTTTTATTTTCTCCTAAAATAAAATCAGTTACTTATTTATGAATGAATTAACAATTGATTTTAAACGAATTCAATAGCTTAAAAAAAGTAAAAAAGGATGTACACAATTTTAATTTTTTTATACAAAAACCATGCGTCCGTCGGACGAAAGAAAACCGAGACACCAAATTTGTTCAAAAATAAATCAGAATTTCAAAAATATTTTTTATTGTATGAAAAAGCAGTGGCGTACCATTTTTTTCTCCAAAATTATTCAATGCAAAACCCAAACGGACGCCACTTGTTCAAATAATCAAATTGTTTCTACATCAAAAAATACATCTTTATGCATAAAAGACATTTACCAAATTTCGTAAAGATATCTACTACAATATCACCCTGATTATACAAAATAGATTTTTTTCTGAAAATTTTACCACCCTGTATCTCAAAAGGTCGGACGTTTAGGACATACGTTCATATGAAGTTTTTTCCTCAGCATGTCATTAAGAACCACGTTTATACTGATGTTTTCTAAGAACTGGATGTTCCCCCCAGGCTGAAGAACACCGAGGTACAAAGTCTGGAGCTGATCAATGACAACTTGTGACAAGA
The DNA here is from genome assembly GCA_016904865.1 of Pissodes strobi. Lineage (NCBI taxonomy): Eukaryota > Metazoa > Arthropoda > Insecta > Coleoptera > Curculionidae > Pissodes > Pissodes strobi. The sequence goes on from MU183143.1 coordinate 73,508, forward strand.
GGGGCTGCATTGTATTAGCAGGCAGGAACGTCAAACTGGTGAGAGTTGTTTCATTACGGGGAGTGACGCCCTTGCCATTCCGAGTTTGCCACGGAATGTGGCCCATCAAATCCCATCGTCCCCTCCAGGCTGGAGAACACCAAAACCAAAGTACAAAGTCTGGAGCTGATCACTGGGGGACCCAGCATATCCCATTCTTACCCCTGCCAGACTAGGGACCACCAAAGTCTGAAGCAACCCTAGGTGGTAGATGCATAGGCCTACTCGCATCGTCCGGTGAAAGACCACCCCACCAGAACTGGGAGTGCTAAGTGGTTTCTCCGAATCACGTTCAATGCCCACAACACCAACTGGCTGAAACATCACAACAAGACCGACAAGAGGCTGTCTGAATAAAAAAAATGGCAGACCAACTGTAATTGTGTACTGGTCAGGATTGGTGGTTAGAAAGAGTTCCACGAGGGCGGCGAATTTGCCCCTCTCTGAGATTCGAGTTGGTTCATCTATAAGTGGAGTAAGCCCGCAACTGATGGCAAATGCTTCAGCAAATTCGCCGCCCTCCTGGATCTTTTTCTAACCACCAATCCTGACCAGTACACAATTACAGTTGCCATTTATTTTTTTTTATTCAGCTGTTTTCTACCCTTTGGGTATAAGCCTCCCTCTTATTATGCCAGTTGTCACGATTTTGTGCCATCTGGTACCAGTTCAGTCCTGCCGCTCGTTTTAAATCGTCACTCCATCTCATTTGCGGTCTTCCTGTGCTCCTTCTGTTGTTCCATGGTCTCCATCGAATTAGTTTACCACTCCACTTCTCCTGGTCTCTTGCGACGTGTCCCTCCCAGTCCCATTTTTGAGCGGCGGCGCGTTGCACGACATCATGCACCTTTGTTTTTCTCCTGATCCGTTCATTTGTTTTCCTATCCCTTTATGATTGTATAATTCGGTTTTGGGGTTTAGGGGTATGTCCATATTCAAGATGTCTTTTATTTTGGCATATGCCGCCCAGGTTTGCCGTATTTTCTCATTTATTTCGAGTTCTTTATTAGCCTTGCCTATAGTTAGTGTTTGTCCTAGGTATTTGTATGCAGTTACTTTCTCGATTCTCGCTAAGTGTGGCCAGTTCTTCTCTCACTTCTCTGCTTTCGGCTATCACTACTATGTCGTCGGCATGCAAACATTAAGTGGTTGAGTTTCTCCCCATTGATATTAATGCCTCTGTTTTGGAGGTCGATTGTTTTTAGTGCGTCTTCCAGAACTAGTGTGAAGAGCTTGGGTGACATAGGGTCTCCTTGGCGCACTCCTCTGTTAATTGCAACTTTGTCGGATTTTTCGTGTAGCTGGATTTGTAGAGTAGCGTTTCGGTAAATGTTGTTAATTAGGTTTGCGTATCTATGGTCTATTCTGGCGTGTTTCAGGGCTTGCTGTAGTGCCCATATTTCCACCGTGTCGAAAGCCATTCAAAAATCAATGAATGCCAGTCATAAAGGTATATTGTATTCCACAGCCTTCTTGATTAGTGTTCTCATCGTTTGCAGGTGTTCTGGAGTACTGTAACCCTTCCTAAACCCAGCCTGCGCTTTTGGCTGGTAATAGTCTAACTTTGGTGTGAGACGGTTGGTTAATATTTTCGAGAATAATTTATATATTTGGGATACCAGGCTGATCGGTCTGTAATTTTCTAGGTTCTGGGTATCTCCCTTTTTGTGAATGATTATTACGAGGGCGTTTGTCCAATCCTGTGGTATGTCCTCCTTTTCCAGGCATTTGTTGAACAATATTTCTAGTTGGTCTTCTAGTATATCTCCGCCTTGTTTTAACATCTCCGTTAGTATGCCGTCTTCGCCCGCTGCTTTCCCATTTTTCATATAATGTAATGCTGATCTGATTTCGTCTTTTGTAATCTCAGGTATGTCTTCAGAGTTGACGTTCATGACTTTAACTTCCTGGTCTTGTTCGGATATGTCGCTCGTTACTTTCGTCTCGTATAGGTCTGCATAGAATTATTGTACCGTTCTTATAATTTCGTGTCTTCCTTCAATTCTTTGTCCTGTTTTGTCTTTGATTCTCACGATTTTTTTTTTGTGTTTGTCGCTAGTCTTCTGAACACTTTCGTCCCTTTGTGTCGTTCCAGTACTTTCTGCGCGATTTGCACATTGTGTTTTCTGATGTCCTCCTTTGCCATCTTTCTGGCGATTTTATTTGTTTCGGCGTATTCTGCTGATGATCTTTTGTTATTTGCTATAAATTGTCGTCTTTTATCTAGCATGTTTAGTGTTTGCGCGCTTAGTTTATTTTGCTTTTTAGTATTTGTTTCTGTGTACGCTTCTGCTGCTTGGTTTAGGGTTCTAGTGCTCGTTTTGTTTGTTTCGTTTATGTCATAGGTACTCAGTCTCTGCTCTTTGAATCTGTTTCCCAGGAATGTTTGGAATTTATTTGGGTCATGTTGGAGTTTCTCTCTGTCAATTTGTTTGTGTATCGACTTTTTGACTTTTTTGCAACGCTCTAGTTTTTGGTTTATGCCTATCCTTGCCCTCACCAGACGATGGTCACTTCCAGTATTAAATATGTTCAATACCTCGACGTTTTGTACTATTTGGATGTTCTTCGTTAAAATATAGTCGATTTGGTTGAAAGTTCTCCCGTCTGGGCCTGCCCAGGTCCATTTACGGTTGCATTTTTTTTTCTTAAGATGTTAGCGTTATAGAGATGTTCTTCTTCCAGAAAGTCTGCCATCATTGAGCCTCTGGGATTTATTTTGCCTAGCCCGTGTTTGCCTACGTATTTTTCCTCTGGGTCTGCTTGGCCTCCAATCTTGCAGTTGAAGTCGCCGATCACTAAAACTTGTGATGTTTTATTGCAGCGCATTCCTTCCGAGATATCCTCGTATAATTTGCTGACGTCTTCGTTTTCGGCGGTGCTTGTGGGAGCATATGCCTGAATTATCTTTAGTGTTTCCAGTTTATTTATTTGTATCCTTACGTATATCACTCGTTCGGATATAGCTTTGAGCATTTTTACGTTGTCTGTTAGTCTCTTGTGTATCAGTATGCCTACGCCTCCCAGACTGGAGTTTTCGTGTCCTTTGTAGTAGAGCTTATGACCTGATTTGAGCTTGGTGTAGCCTTCGCCTCTTTTCCTTGTCTCACTTATGCCAATCACGTCCCATTTGATTTTTTTCTAGTTCCGCTTCCAGTTCTTCATTTCTGCCTTCCGTCGCCATTGATCTAATGTTGTACGTAGCAATTTTCATCTTTGTGTGCCATTAGGTACTTCCAACCACAAACTTATTACAACAGTTTGTGAATTGCCACTTCTACAGAAGGATCCACCATTGCCTCGCAAAATCTGGCATTACAATTCTGCAAACTGAGACGATCTAAGGGAGTTCTATCTAGATTTTCCTTGGCTCGACGTCTGCTTTGCCAATGATGACTCATCAGTCTGCTGCGAAGAGATTACGCAAGTAATCTCCTCAGGAATGGAAGCATACATCCCAAATTCCATCAAGTTACCATCAAAAGGAAAGCCCTGGTTCGACAGAAGATGCGAAAGAGCCGTAGGTAGGAAACAGCAAGCCTACAAGTACTGGCAGCAAAATCAGATCGCTGAAAATCGCAATTAGTTTGCCGAAGCGAGAAACCAATGCAAACGTGTGATCCACGAAACTAAGGACAAACTCAATCAAAGGATCAGGAATAAACTTTTGCATTGCCCAAGTGGCCCCAGGAATTTATGGTCGGTAGCAAAGGCAGTAAGTAATAACTTTACAAAAACGTCTCTCCCACATTTGACAAACATCACGGCGACTACAGCCAAGGAAAAAGCAAACATGCTCGCCAAAATGTTTTCATCGCACTCTACCTTAGACGTCTCCCAAGGCAAGGCTCTCCCCGCCATATCGAACATCAACACTACCATGGCAGGATTCAAGTTTCATCATCGTGATAATTGTAAAATCCTTAAATAACTAGATACGCAAAAGGCATCAGGACCGGACGAAATACCTGCCCTCGTGTTAAAGAACTGCGCCAATGAACTAACACCCGTTTTTTCCAGACTTTTTTCTCTTTCTTACCGAAAAGGGAAAAGGGTCTCTCGAGTGCAACCTGTTCCAAAGAAGCAAGGAAACCACGCCCTAAAACTATCGCCCAATTGCCTTGCTTCCCATAATCTCCAAAGTCATGAAACGTGCAGTCAATTAGTAACTACTTAAGTACCTCCAGAACAACATAATAATCGATAATCAATACGGCTTTCGCAAAGAGAGACCGACAGGAGATATATTGGCCTATGTCACTCATATATGGAGTAGGGCAATTGAGAACTACGAAGAATCTCAAGCGATTGCGTTGAATATTTCGAAGGCATTAGACAGAGTTTGGTATGACGGATTGCTCAACAAACTGCCGTCCTTCGGACTGCCAGCCCCTCTCTGCAGCTGGCTTGCCAGTTTCCTTAAGAACCGATCTCTGCACGTTGCAGTTGATGCACACATCTCAGACACATTCAGCATTAACGCGGGCGTGCCTCACATCATTATGGCAGGATCGACCGTTCCTTCATCCTTGTCAGTCAGACTACTGGGTGTCTCGGTCAACCGCAATATGTTCTGGCATGACCACGTTGCTAACATCGCAAAAGCAGCCTCGCAAAAGCTTGGTGCGCTATTTCGCATCAAAAAACTGTATACACCGCAGTAGCTGCCCTTGCTTTACAAAACGCAAATAAAACCGTGCTTAGAATATTCCTCACAGATCTGGGGTGCCGCAACAAGGCACACCCTGAAGCTGCTGGATTCCATTCAGAAGAGAGCTGTGCGTCTCATCGGCGACATGGAGTTGACCCGGAATCTGGATAGTCTGGAACACCGCATACGTGTGGCTGAGATATCCCTGTTTTACAGATATTTTCACGGCGGATGTTTCTAGGATTTGGCCTGCCTCATCCCGGGCCCAGCAATGCTTGTCAGACAGTCACGACAGACGACAAGAGTGCACCCGTTCGTTGTACAACTAGAAATATCTAGAACATCTCTTTACAAGGACTCCTTTGCCTGTCGCACTGCATCGCTGTGCAACTCACTCCCAAGACATCAGCTGTTCCCCCCAAATTACAACCTACAGATATTCAAGAACCGTGTCAATCAACATCTTCGCACACACATCGCTCGTTGAGTGCCATATGATTTCCCCTTAGTGTGTGTGTGTGTCATTGCCATAAAAAAAAAGTTTCGTTGACTAGTCTATTGCCAATTTCTTATATTATTGGTTATAGTATGTTATAAGCATTTAATCAAATACATGTAAGTGAGTGATGGTGTATGGGCTTCATGCTCTTAGCATTCATTCACTTCAAAATCTATTAACAAGAAAAGCTGGCTCTGAAAAAATTACACTCAATTGAAAAATAGAAAATATTCTGCAGTTTTAATTTCCAAATTTGTTGAAAAATTATAATTTTTTGTTTTTTATTACTAAATTTATTTTTTTTCGTCGAGTAATACCTCGTTTCCAAGCTACAAATTTGATCTTTTTAAAGCAGTTATATTCTACTATGGAGGTCATACAAGTTATAGTTTCCAAAATCCCAATATATTCAATACCAATTTAGAACAAACTGTATATAAAAAAACGAAACCAAAGCAGGACACTACTTATTCGTCACCAAACTTTCGTGAAAAATTTAGAGAGAAGAACTTCGGCATTAAAAATTATGTACTTACCCGATCACTGACAATTCCCGACGTTGTATTGGACGACGTTGAACTAATCACCGACACACGTTGATCACACCCCCACCTCTGCATTTCCTCTTCTTCTTTTCTTGCTTCATGCAATCTAGGTGCCACAGCCATACTGAACTGGTGGGTCGCCTTACACAGGGCTAACAACAATCTACTTTTCTCGTCGCTGCTTGTATACAGGGTAAGTTTTTCGTGACTGGTCCTTATTTCGAATTTCTTCTTTTCGAAGCTTAACTTACTTATGCTACTCCATAAAAATATGGAAGGAGGATTGTTCTCAGGGCATACCCTTAGACCTCTGGCGCACACGGCCAGGAGGAGGGATCCTGGCATAGGTTCCGATTTTGCAGCTTTTAGCCTGAAAATATGACGAAAGTTTATCAATACACTTCTTTTTCTATTTATAAATTCAGAAATTTAGATGTTTCACCTTTACAGGCTCTAAGATTAAAACATTGAATCGGTTTTCAAATTCTTTTCACAAACCAATGCGGTACAAGGGCAACAAACAGTCCTTACCTAAATACATGTGCGTTAACCGGTTCCTGTAATTGACAAGCTTCAGTGATGAACCGTGATCTAGCTTCGGTCTTTGAGAGGGCCCGATGCGATCGATGGGTTGTCTCGACAGCCCGTAACGCAGCTGGTCCTCGCATGTTCGGTGGCACGTAGTCTTCTGGTCTATAACTGAGATAAATAATGATATATGGGAGTTATGAGACAATGTAAATAGTTTTCCAAAAAATTGACGAGTTTCGGTAGAGCTAAGAAAGCAATTTGATATAAGCCTATCGTAGCAACCATTTGAACCTTGTGAGTACTGTATATTAACTGGTGAAATATAAACCTAAATAGATATTGGTTTCTGGTATGAAACGAATCCATCAGAATATTGAAATTCAAACGGTTTAACGGACTGGGCATGTCAATTAACATTCTGCTTTTTCAACTCCAGCCTTGAAAGCATGTTATGGCTTTGTTGATGTATCTTGTTCACTTTAAACAGTAGTAATATGAGATAATATAAAAAATAGATTCATACAACAGATTTAAAAAGCATGATGACGATATTTACTTAAGAATCGCTGAAGAAATGCATAGCGATGTTTAGAGTCGTCGTACCTCAAGAAAATATTACACATATTTTAAATTAAACCGTTCAAAAAAATACAGGGGCCAGTTCTGGATACCTATGAACATGAAATGGCACATTTAGGATATTTTACATTCTTAGCAAGGCTTGGACAGATTTAAAAAGTGTTGTGGTGAATTCTATGCATTTTCTAAACTAATCTGCTCAAAAAATTACAGGCGCCAGTTTTAGATATATCGGTATAAAAAATTATACATTTAGGATCTTTTCAATTCTTATCAAGGATCTTAAATAAAGGACTGCGCATATTTAAAAAATCTGATGACGCTATGTGTAATGGAGCGCTGAAGAAATTGTAACAGTCTGATTTGGCCAGTGTAAAAGATTCTAAAGTTCATTTTATATGCTGCATTTAGCAACAAAAGATGCTATATTTTGCGGTAAAAATGATTGAGTATTGACATCTTCGGTTAATTAATTCTAAATTTATTGATTCGATTTGTTGTCAATAAGCTTAAGGTTGTCGCATTTATTAAGGTAAATTAATTTTATTCTACATATAGGTTATTGCACTGTTGTGGCCTTGAGTAGCTGTTTTGTTGATCATCCCTTTCTCTTATGTAGCCCTCAGGCACTTTGTGACTATATTTATACTAGTTGATAAGCAAACCACAGATCGCTTAGGTTTGATCAAATTACTAAAATAGGATACTATATTATTAGGATAACTTTGCTTAATTTATATTACATTACCGTAGAACGGCCAGCAAACCGTTCTATATTTTTAAGACTTGGGTTAATAAAGCCTACTGTAAAGCTTCATTGGATCCGTGAAATTCATATTTTATTTTCGGTTTGAATATTTCATAACTTTTGATAACTTCTGATAACTTTTTGGGACCTCTGATTCGCTTTGAGATATTTACATTTATATTTCACGGGGCCGGTTATAACCTTTGTAATATTCGGTTGGTGGCCCTGAATGGTAGTAGGAATGGGCTATCCTCCCGTAATTGTTGCTTTCGATTTGGATTTTTAAAGGTTTATCATCTCGTGTAGGAGTATTTCCTAGCACTTCTTGAAAATTTTCGTTTCAGCTCATTAATTGTGGCTTTCGCCATCGATTTACAACCATAATAAACAATAACTAAGTCGTTTATTATCTTAGAATTATTCCTCGTATCGAATCGTTAGAATACGATACAACAGCTGTTCTCGGCCCTACAATTTTTTTTTCTGATTCGACGTTCTTTTTTTCTAATCTCGTGGAAGTGGAACGGCAAATTGACTGAAACGGATGCCGAGTTCTTCTAGAAATACCCTTCGGTGTGAGAGGAAGCTTTTTGCTTTAGTGCAGTCGTAGTGGACTCAACTTTCTATATTGTGTTAATAATACCCTTCTAGGGATCTGTGAGTGAGTCCCTAACCAGTGCTAGACACTACCAAGTTATTGCGATATTCGTGTTGCACTAGGTAAGCTTTTTCTGGAATAATTTTTTTTCTATTGCCTGTGAAACACATGGACGCCATGATGCTAATGGCTATTTTCCATTATTTTTAGAGGCTTTCCGAGCTCATCGTACAAGATCGAGGCCGTTGATTCTCTAGCCACCCTCCGACTCAAGAGAGGTAACTATTGCTAAAGTTTTTTTGTCTAAATTAACTATTTAATTGCCTTATCTGTGTTAACCTTTTTTTACATTGATCACCATTTGCATTGCATTCCATGAGATATTTTACCTATTCCCTTTTATTATATCTGAATTTTTATTTTAATGTGACTTTAGTTTTGATCATATGGGGAAGTTTGTATTTTTTAGGGGTGATTCATAGGTACCTATTTCTTTTTTATATTCAAGTTGTCTGTACCTTTTGCGTTTCTTTTATTTTCTGATGGTCATTGAAAATCCATTGATAATTTTTTGGGGGAGTTGTTTTATAAAGAAAATATATTTATGCAAGGGGGGCTATAGTTTTTTTCATTGAAATAAGGGGATTCGTCTAATTCGTATTGGGTTATTACAGGGTTCTATCACTGGGCTATACTACTGCCAGTAGTGCCAGTTTTTATCTCCGGGCTATACCACAGCCGATTTTATCTCCGGGCTATACCATCACCGGGCTATCGAGTCTTCTGCCAGTTTTATCATCGGGGCTATCGAGAGCCATTGCAGTACCTGAGTTTTGCTACAGGTGCCCGGCGCCTTAACCAGAGTTACTTCATACCTCTCCTACTGAGCTCGACGACCGGATCTAACGGGGTATCGTACAGAAGCTTAGTATTATTTTCTTTTTTTTGTTTAATTATTATGAATTTAGCACCGTTTTTCGTGCCTTAAGATAGCTAGCATAATTTCAATAAATCTCTTTATTTTTCTTGCCGATCGATATAAGAGTTAATATTGATATATATTCGATTGATATTTTTCTTGTCGATTGATTTAATACTTAATATTTGAACATAAATTCAGCAAGCTTTAAGATAGATTAATTTTATTTATTCATTTATTTTTCTGACCGATTGATATAATCGCTCTTAATCTATAAATATAAATCAAACATTGACAGCCAAGCATTACGATAGCTTTCAATAATTTTATACTTCATTTATTCATTTGTTTATCGGGTCGATTGATATAATAATTATTGTGGCCTTTATCAATACATATTATTATCGCTACATTTATAATTGGTGCAGCTACTAGCGCATGCATACGTATATGTAATAAGCTTAGGTAAACCAAAGTGATCACTTCGGATTGTAGTGTTTAGAACATTTAGTTGTAAGGCATGCAGTACCGAGTTAACAACAGAATTGGTCTCCGTACAATCATATTGTACCATTATTATTAATTACTTAATAGTCTTTGACATTCCTTCGCCTGTTAGATTCAACAATTTCATAAATATTCTATAATATATTTTCTAAAGTATTCTTATAAATAAAAATCCTTGACGCCTTTAAATTGCAAAAATTTCACTGTAAGATTGTTGCTGTTGAGGAAAAACCTTAGAAGCTAATAAATTGATCTGTAAATTTAGATTGTGTTGTCTTTTTAAGTTAAGATTGAGGTTATTTATTTGATAAGCGTGCCTAACAACGCCGTACAACACCAGCGGAGCTTTTCCAGTTTAGTTGGTAAGAACTGGTGGCGCTCTACGACTCCACTCCCGGAGCCGGGTAATGCAAACACGTCTCTCCGATGTTAGGCTTGTTTTTCATTAAAATCTTGACTTGCTTACCTTTTAACTTTAATAGGAAAAACGTGTTGCAAAATTCAGTGCGATGCTTAGGGACGCTATACCTTTAAAAAATACATTACACATCTTCTAAATTTATCCGTTCAAAAAATTGCAGGGGCCAGTTTGTATATCTCTGTATATAAAATGGCATATTTAGTATCTTTGCAATTGTTGACATGACCTTTAAATATAGTCTTTTAAAGGACTAGGTTGATATACAAAGTTTGGTGACGTTATGTGTATTGAAACGCTGGAGAAATGTAATGCGGTATGTAGAGACGTTACACCTCAAAAAAATATTATACATTTTCTAGATTAAGCTGCGCAAAATATTACACTTAATGTAATGAAACGCTAGAGAAATGCAATGCGGTGTTTAGAGACGTTATACCTGAAGAAAATATACATTTTCTAGAATAATACGCTCAAAAAATTAGTGAAGCCAGATTTGGATATTTCCACATATAAGATGGCGCATTTAGGATCTTTTCAATTGTTGACAAGACTTTTAGTATAGTCTTCTAAAGGACTAGGATGATTTAAGAAAATTGGTGACGTTATGTATAATAGGACGCTGGAGAAATGCAATGAGGTGTTTAGGGAAGTTATACCTCAAAAAATATTACACATTTTCTAGATTAATCCACTCAAAAAAATACTGGGGCCAGTTTTGGATACCTCTGTATATAAAATGGCACATTTAAGACCATTTCAATTGTTTACAATACTTTTAGATATGGTCTTTTAAAGAACTAGGCTGATTTAAAAAATTTGGTGACGTTATGTGTAATGGAACGCTGGAGAAATGCAATGCGATGTCTAGGGACATTATACCTCAAAAAATATTATACATTTCCTAGATTAAGCTATTCAAAATATTACTAGGGCCAGTTTTGGATACCTCTGCATATAAAATGGCACATTTGGGACTTTTCCAATTCTTAACAAGACTTTTAAGTATAGTCTTTTAAAGAAATGGACAGATTTTAAAAGTTTGGTGACGTTATGTGAATGAAACGCTCAAGAAATGCTGGGTTAGTTATACCTAAAAAAAATATGAACATTTTCTAGACTAATCCGCTAAAAAATTAATGGGGCTAGTTTTGGATATCTATGTATGTAAAGTAGGATATTTAGGATCTTTTCAATTCTTAACAAGGTTTTTAAGACCGGGCAGGTTAAAAAGTTCGGTGACGTCATCTGTAAATGAGCGCTAGAGAAATTCAAAACGATATTTAAGAACTTTGTACCTCAAACTTCTAAGTATAGTGTTTGAAAGGACTGGGCAGGTTTAAAAAGTTTGGTGACATTATGTGTGATGAAACGCTGAGAAATACAGTGCGGTGTTTAGCAACGTTATACCTCGAAAAAATATTATACATTTTCTAAATGAATCCGCCCAGAAACTACAGGGACTAGTTTTGAGTATCTCTATATAAAATATTATGCATTTAGGATCTTTTGAATTGTTTTAAGTATATTTTCTTAAAGGACTTGTGACGTTATCTGTAAGGTAGCGCTGGAAAATGCAATGCGGGTTTAGAGACTTTACCAATTACCAAGAATGCTTCTGTTATCTGTTACTATATATTCTTTTAATTTAAAAACGCCTTTCTGCAATATATTGAATTCTAAAAATTTACCTCTCTAGCAACAGCCTTCGTTCGGCTTCAAAACAGCGTCACTGAGTTTAACTTATATTATTAAAATAATTTTTTCTGCAAAAAATCTTCAATTGTATTTAAATTTTATTTAACATGAAACCATGATCATTCAACACATGTTGAGCTTATTTCAAGGACGTCTCCGATTCATTCTATTGGTATTTGAGTTTAATGAATACAAACACGAGCTAGTGCCACTAAAATGTTCAGTTAATTTATTATTAGGATTAAAATAATTGTCTTCATGACCAAATAGGTAGTATTTTCAAGAAAATCGCTTTTGTGCTATTGAAAACTTTTATGAAATTTATTTAGAACATTACGATTATTGTTCTTGTCAAATATCATAATTTATGTTTAAATTGGATTTAAAATTAGACCGTGGTTAATCAACACATCTGACTTCTTCAATATATGACTGAACACTTCAAACCTACAAATTTCCTTTGTTGTGTCCTAGTATAGCGCCATTGAGCTTAATATTCAGATTATTAAAATTATTTTTCGTGACAAAAATCATCATTCTGGTTGAAATCTCGTTTAAAATTAGACCATGCATGATCACTAGTCCGTGAACTATGGGACATCATTTCAGCGCCAGTGCCCATCCCTTTTGTTGTTATCCGAATTGAATGAATGAAAATAAGACCTGTGTCATGGAACATGATTTTGACTTTAAAAAATTGCTTATATATTATGCGAATCTAAATTATGTAGGTATTATCACTATCTAAAAATAAAAACTTACAAACAGCATCATAAAGCTTTTTTTGATTATAAAACATACACTTCCTCCCAAAAATCATAGTTTATATTTTATAAGTCCCTACATATCTACACAGGAGGTGAGGCGTAGCCCACATAATCGAATGGTATTTTATCACTGTCTTTACCACACGTTATGAATACTTTATGACTTTATTTCTTTATTATTATCCCAAATCATGAATATTTGGGTTATTTCATAAAGCCGCTAAATTACATTTTTTTAACCGGTTTCATATTAGCCATCGAAAATTGAAAATTTAGGGCCATAGTTTAAAAAATTCTAACGAACATTTCAAATATTTAATTTAATGCATTGGTATTTGTAATTGCTAATATATCATACATTTACTCAATGTTATAGCATTTAAAGTAATTATTTTAACTGGTTTTTAAATTGCATGGTGAATCGGAATTCGAAGTATTGATGGCACTAAATAGTAGGGCGAAATATTAATTTCAATGCGAATTTCACAAATTAACTTATTGACATTTTTTCGCTTCATTTATTAATTTAAATAGTTATAAATATTGCTTTCGACACTAAAAAGTTTCACTAATTATTTGCATTTTTGCAGCGTTTTTACCACATAATTGCATGAGCAGTTAAACCATTAAATTTGATATGTGACCTCTATATTCAATAACTTAGACTAATTGAGTTGACATTTTAGTTTACAATTTTTAAACTGGCGGAATCGCTCGTTTGCATAGTAACTGATACTATACAAATATTACTGAAGCTGAAGATCCCCTTATACTAACTTTGTAATTTAACTTGAAATATCGGGGAGACTGGGATACATTTCTGCGAGGGGTATATTTGAACATCTTATTTTTAGCCAATAAAGTTTTAGCATAACTGACAACGCGGCTGAAGGCACATACCACATTATTTATTCCCCGATAGCTTTTGATGTGCTTTTATAACGCCAAAAGCATGCAATCATATGTGCTGACAAGTCGCAAAATTTTTGGAAGTTATAATTTCTGTTTAATTTCAAGTTAAGTGAATTAGTGTTGTGTCATCTGAAAGAGGTAAGACCTCTCATTGGATATACCTACTGTTATATTTTCTACCATTGAGCGTGTGCAAAATGGCAGATAAACCAAAAAATTCTTTGTGGAGTACATTTGAACTAAGCAGATTGAATTTCGGTTACATTTTTAAGTTAGACAAATTTCAAATAGTAGGGTAACTTGCAATTTATTGTTGCTGTAGAAAATAGTGAAAAAGAGTAAATTTGTATTTTCTCTTTTCAAGCTGAACATGATTCGAGCATATGAGAAAATGTGAAAACAGTTTACAATGAAGAATATATGGAATCTGGAATTAAAAGTGTAAAGAAGCAAAAAACTTTCGATATGGTGCATAGTTCTTCAAAAATGTGTTATCGTCTTACCTACAAACAGTTAAACTCTTGCGGATGATAATAAATTAAAATTAAGCATGCATGATAGTGGGAACAACAATAAATCACCTGGAGAGGATTGGCAGTATCGTTTCATCAGACGGCTTGAAAACCTCCCTTTCAATGTTGACTTAATTTAATAAAATTAATGAAAAAACATTCTTTGATAATTACGAAAGGACTTTGAAATCTAAGCAGTTTACTCCAGCTCAGATATTTAATCTTGATGGCACTGGGATTACTAGAGTTTTGCCAGCACCCAATGTTTTAACCCCAAAAAGTGTTGAGCAAGTTGGCCATGATGTTTCCGCCGAAAGAAGCTAAGAGGCCAATTCATCACTAAGAACAATCCCAATTGCAGCACTGGAAGTCCTGCTAAATCTACCTCCATTACATATCCTCATACAGGGGAACGTAAGAATGGTACAATGTACAATACCGGCAAGCGCAAGGCAACAAGCCCATCATTGAATGGGAAAGGCCCACAAGCTGGAAACTAGAGGACAGCGAGGAGATCAAATATCTCTTCGAAATGCCATCAGACGAAACAACCCCCTCTTATGGATTTGATCAGTAGCAATTGTAGGCAGAAAAGAATGGAAGGGGGACTTCCTATAAAAGCGGACCAAGCATGGTATACCGACGGCTCTATTACCAGTAAAGGGGTGGGAGCCGGGGTCCACGGACCAAAAACAAATATCTCCATAAACATGGGCAGTCAAGCCACAGTGTTCCAAGCAGAGGTCGCGGCAATTCAACACTGCGCCATGGAGATAGATAAATTGAACATTATAAAAAGGAGGGTAGTTACATACTCCGACAGTCTTACACACAAGGTCAGATCTAGGCTAGTTAAAGACTGCATAGGTGCCCTTGAAGAGGTCGGTCGTAACAATAAACTCACCATTGCGTGGGTTCCGGGACATGAAGGCCATCAAGGCAACGAAGAAGCCGACAAACTTGAAAAACGCGGCGGAAGTAAAGTTACGTTGGGACCTGAGCCCTACTGCGGGATAGCAGGAATAGTCTTCAAAACAGCAGTTAAATGCTGTATAGATAAACAATCTCTAAATTGGTGGGTACAAACACCGGGGCAACTACAGGCCAAACAGTTAATAAAACACGGCTCCCCAAAATTCACGGCAGATCTATTTAAGAGGAGTCGCAAGACGATAAGAATATTAATGGGTCAGCTGACGGGGCATTGTAGAATGAACAGACACATGGAAAAGATCGGCGTGGCAGATAATAGCCGTTGCAGGTTCTCTCAGGAGGAGGAGGAAACTCCAAAACACGTGTGGTGCGAGTATGAGGCTCTCTGCAGGCTCAGGTATGCAAGGCTAGGAGAGACCAAACTTGGACCTGCAAGGTACATGGAGGAGCCGGTACTCCATTTGTGGAGTCTGATTAGGAAGACCAGACTGGATGAGGTTCTCTTAGCATGGTTCGGAGTACTACAATAAACCTGCATAGGTTGCAGTGGCAGAGGCGGGTACCAGCGCTAACTCCCTTCAATTCTATTCTATTCTATAATTAGTAATGCTGCCGGGAATACTTTGCCTGCAGTATTTATATATTCTCGCGCAAGAGTGAATGATACAATCGTTGCAAATGGTTCGGCAGGTAGTATTGATTTGACAAATAGCCCAAAAGCCACTGGATGACCTAGGTCCTTCTTGTTGAAGTTCTTAAACATATTCTTCGAGCTATCAAGTAGTGCAGTAAGGGTGACCCTATCCTCAAACTTATGGATAACCATGAGAGCCATTGCTCTGTTGAAACAGTGAGACATGGTCGAGAACAAGGCATAACTTTTGTTACATGTCCGCTTCATTGCTCAGATAGACTCCAACCTCTCCACGTCGGAGGCCATTTAAAACCAGGACATGAATTGCTTCAGTTAGCCAATATTGCTTCTCTCTCTATTATACCGAACTGCATGCTTTCCTTCTAGCTGAAAATGCGCTCAGGTGCAACCAATCCCGAAGAAAGGTAAAAAACCATTCCAAATAACTTAGTTCACATCATGTCCAAAGTCATGGAGAAACTGATCAACGAATAGCTCTTAAAATATCTCGAATCGTCAGGCTTCATAAGAGATCGCCAGTATGGCTTCCGCAAGCACAGATCAACGAGAGGCTTACATGACCTATCTGTGGACCAAAGCCATCGAGAGCTACGGGGAATCTCCTGCAGTGGCTCTCAACATATCCAAAGCATTTAATAGGGTGTGGCACCGCATCTTGTTAAGCAAATTGTCAGTATACGGACTACCACCAGTACTGCTTCTATAGCTTTCCGATTTCTTACGGGATCGAAGCATCCGAGCTGGTATTGATGGACACCTCTCGGAGGAATTTCAAATCAATGCCGTAGTTTCTCAAGGCTGTATATTATCTCCCACACTCCTCCTGCTTTATTATCAAAGATCTCTTAGACAGGACAAACAATTCTATTTGCAGCTTTGCAGACGACAGAACTCTTATATTCTCATTCATGTCTCAGACTCCAATGACCGCTGCTCGTTCCCAACGCGAGCGAGAAAATCAGATTGCTGCCATCAATGAGGATATGAACGCCACCGTGGAATTGAATGAGGAAAACAATGTCCAGTTTAGCGCAGGAAAGACTCAAACCGCTGCCTTCTCAAAAAAAGCAAACACCGCGGGACCTGACCGATCAATGACAGGACAAATGCTGACTCTGGCCTCATCCATAAGCTTGCTGGGCATCAACGTAGAAAACAACATGTCTTGGCGTAATCATGTCACCAAAATCGTCAAGGCATCAGCATAAAAGCTAGGAGCACTCTATAGAGCAAAAAACCTCTATAAGGCCCAGATAAGATCATCTCTGGAATACTGTTGCCAGGTGTGGAGCGGCACCTAAACACTTGCTCAAGGTATTGGACTCCATACAGAGGAGAGCGGATGATCCAGAGTTGACTTAAGACCTTGATAGCCTTGAACATCGAAAAAAGTGGCGGACATATCTCTTTACTATCGATACTGCTATGGAAGGTGTTCGAACGAGCTGGCACTTACGATTCCAGCCAAGCAGAAATACCCGTCAGACACAAACAAGCCTGCTCCTCAGCATACAATTCAGTTGCGAACAGTTAGGACGTCGCTATTGCAGGAATTATTTGTCTGGAGGACTGCCTCGCTCTTCCGAGTCACGTCTTCTCCGCACGTTGAGTGGTATAGGATTTTCTTTCTGTGTGTGTGCCGATCATTAAAAAAACACAACGTTTACAGGGGTCAATGCTATTTCTTCATTTAGCAAACCTGGTTTGTAGTCTTTAAACCGGCCAGCTTTTAGTAAGCAGGAGCGCAGCTGACAGTACATCAAATTTGAAATGATCCTGGTATGCCATTGCTACAGGAAAACCTAATTAAATGCTTTCACCTCATGATATCCGTCCATATCCCAATGCTGCCTCTAGATCTGTTATCACCAAAGGTAGAAAGAGAGAAAAATCCCTCATTTTGACCGAGACCCCTGAAAAGATTAAACTTGAGGAAGAACGAATTCAAAAAGAAGCAAAGAAAAGAAAACCTATAAGTTACAGAAAATTAGGACAGTTAAGAAAAATGTACAAGAAGCTTTTGGCTTTGATCTCGAATCTGATTCTAAGTCTGAAGGCAAGTATATTTATAAAGAATCATCAGATTTAATGAAAACGTTAAGTGATTTCGATAATGAAGAATTGACAAATTATTTTATTCTCGATTCATGTACTACCAAAGAATATTAACTATTATTTGTCGGCCAAATTGAAGCCATTTTGGAAGAAGCCTTTAAAGTAAAATTCATGAGAAAGAAAAATCCATTTCCTGGAAAAAGATGATACTAGTATAATCAACAATAGAAAAAAAACTCTATTTGCCTTTCTGTTCATATATATGATGAGAACACCGATGCATTAAAAAAATATGTATATTGTTGGTATTATTTTTTTGTTTTGTTATATTCGTTTGCTTATTTTAATAGATCCAAAAGATAATAGGGAAAATATTTCAACTTGATCATTTAAGACGTTAAATGATTGAAAAGCTAACAATTAACTACCAGATGCCACCGTTATTCGAATTGCATTTGCGCCTTCTATAAATTCCACAATGTGCGGAACCATTGATATCCTACGCTCCGTCCCTAGACACAGATAAATAGGTCTACTTGTCTAAAAGCTTATGCATACTTATATATAATTTATGAAATGCCTCTTTCCTGTGGTTATGGCATTTAAGACTGGTTAAGCTAATATCGCATTAAATTCAGTATATTCAGACGAAACTTACTCCAATATTAGGTTCATTTTGAATTAAATACTTCGTTGCAATCCCGAACTAATCCCTGCCAAAGCACTAATTTGTTCAACAAGAATAAATACCCCCAATGTAACAAAGATTTGATCTATCCACCACTGACCAACATATCCATTTGGCCGTTAAATTCGACATTTGCAACGGTACCAGATATGGTATACCCAAGGGTATACCTATCCCAAAATCGATAAAGTCCGGCGAAAGACAATAAAGTTAATAACTTTTATTACACTCCTAAAACACACCTTCGCATCTGACCAAAGTGTGAATATTAGCAAATTATTGCTGCTTCCGCCACTGATCAATTTCGCCATTATTTGTCACTTGTAACGGTACCAGAAATATTATATTCAAAAATCAATAAAATCCGGCAGGAGACAATAAAGTTATTAACTTTTATTATATCTCTAAACGTCACGTTCAGGCAGAAACGTGAATTTTTCAGCAATAAACGCCCGATTTTAGCAAATATTTGTTTACTCCGCCACTGCAACTTATCAATTTGGCTATTAAATTTGACACTAGCGACGGCACCAGAAACATTATACTTATTCAAAAATCAATAAAATCTGTCGAAAGACAATAAAGTTGTTAAATTTTATGACACCTCTAAAACACAAGCCACCGATAACCCGCAAAAGTCATAAAGATTTTATTTTTACACTTAAAATTGTTTTCGAAAAGGTTGAACTACCCTAGGGCACGATTTTGTGCTGGATTTTAGAGTTCAAATCAAATGTGTATCTCTCAATCCTACCTCGTATTTTCATTGAAGTCCCCCAAATCCGCCTGTAAGGCCAATCCTGCCAGATGTGCCGCGTGCTCCCCCGCCGCTCCCAGGGCTCCGTTGAGCCGCAGCTGCAGGTAGTAGTGGTGTCTTGTTGTCTCATCTCGGAGGAGGAGAGGGCTGTCCACGTAGAACTGTACGCGAAAGTAGAAGGCCAAAGCCGGACGTCCGTTGGCGTCAAGTCCATGGCTATGAGAGGAACGCCAACTTTTGGGAGCGTACTTAGAGAGCTTGCTGTCTGGTTCGGCGAACAGGTATTCACCATCTGAAACATTTTAATAGAAACATTATCTAGTAGCTATTTTTTTAAGGTATTTCCTAATTTGCAGCCAAAAGATGTAATTAAACTATGTTACTTTCCACTACGTTCTTACAATGAAAATTGTGTGAACCGAATTCGCATTGTGTAACGCATTAATTGTTTCATTCAATGTATTGAAAAACAAAATGCAAATTTATATTTCATCCTTCTGCATTGATTACGATGTATTGGTGTTGCGGAACAACATATTTATCAAGAGCATGCAAGAATAAACCATAATTAATTCAATATTAATATTAAATAATTCGTTATTCGTTGAATAAGATTAATTGGAATTGTACAGCTGCTAATGGCGTAAAGGTCATATTTCTTGCATTTCAATGACTATATAGCTTTTTATTTTTCAAGTACTTTATTTCAACGTCACTAGGATTGAGGTAATCAATATTGGTTCTTAATAATTAAAGATGTCAATACCCAGGAATGTCTGACGACAAAAGTTGAAGTTTATTTGCAATAGTTTAAATGTATAGAAAGTAAATGAAATATTCCTTTATATTATATCCGCTTTTTATTGGCGAACTATCAGCCACGGGAAATTTGGAAGCAATCGTGTCATATATTTTGAATTAACCCCAAAATGACGGTAACTCACGGTATCAGTCTTAATTTGACTCTTTCTATTGAGATGCCAAGAGCAGATTTTAAAATGCTACGAGTATTTTATACTCGTTATAAGAAGAACATGTGGTGAGAGAAACGCAATTAGCGGATATATTTTTTGGACGTATGAATTTAAACTTATCATTAAAAGCTTCTCTTCCTATCTCACAAGCCTCTGTTTCGCCCAATATTATATTTATTTATTTATTTATTATAAGGGCCAGTTGCCCAATTTTACAAAATAAAATATCTAAATATAGGTTCACCGAACCTACAATAAAAATAACTGTCGAGTTTGTCTCGGCTGGACATGAATGCCAATCCTATAGAAGCTGGGGACAATTGCTGCGAGAATGAAGAATGTTGCAAAAGAGTGACAATTCGCCATGATCAGATGATAGCTCACACAGTCTTGATAATTGGTTGTGGCTTGGTTTTACTTAAACAATATAACTCTTAAAAAACTGTTTTGAACTCTTTCAACATGTTGGGTGATATATCATCATGAATAGACCAAATACATGAGCCATATTCCAAATACGGGCGCACAAGGGAGCAATACAGTAAACGAATGGAAGTCGCCAGCACATCTCTTAATGAAGCCCAACATTTGAAGAGCCTTAGAAACTGCCTCACAAATATGCGGGATAAAACTCAAGCGACTATTAAGTGTAATGCCCAGGTCTCTAATATGAGAAACAGGCAGGCAAATTTAAAACTTAATGTCGAGTTCGAGGGCATCCCACTCAAACACAATACATGCCCAAAATATCTGGGAGTCACTCTCGATCGGACCCTGACCTACACACCGCACCTGAAGAACGTCGCTGCTACAGTCAGAACCCACTGAAATATTACCCAAAAACTTGCCAATACCTCTTAAGTCTTAAGAATCAATGCTCTTGCTATAGTCTACTCCGCCGCAGAATATTGTGCCCCCGTATAGATCAACAGCCATCACACTAACTCGGTTGACACTCAGCTCAATCAGTCAATGAGAGTCATTACTTGGACCATAAGAACTACCCCAACAGCCTGGCTCCCAGTTTTAAGTAACATAGCTCCCCCTCAATTAAGATCTCTCTCTGCCCTTATTTCCCAAGCTGAAAAATGGCTAATAATCATATGCTACCTATTGAAGTCAAGGCAGCCACCAGTGAGAACGGTTAATCGGCTCACTGATTTTTCAATGGAGAAACTATGGCGCACACAGTGGAGAGATCAAGAGATCTGAACTTCCGATCTTATAGAAGACCCAACATCAAAAGTAGCAGGCTTCACTGTTAAGCGGAGAGAGTGGTGCAACCTCAACCGAATAAGAACTGGGCATGGAATTTGCAACAAGTCCCTCACGCTCTGGGGTGGAGCCGAAGACCCATCATGTGATAGATGTAACGCCGTCAAACAGTCAATCAGTCATATGGTGCTGGAGTGCCCCGACACCCGGTTTGAAGGCAGCCTACAAGATATCCACAATCCTACCCCCACCGCACTTGACTGGTTGAGAGCTCTAGCAACTTGCAGCTGTGATATACTATGTTTCCCTCTGTGTGTGCAGTGTTTCCCTCTTTGTGTATTTGTTCTCATAACATGTATTTTAGCAATGTGTAATGTGCATACGAATATATATGAGAAACTGACTCTATAAGGTTATTGTTGGTGTAATAGGAGTGGTCAACACTATTTCTGCCTTTACTGAAGCAAATTGAGTAGCATTTTTTGACATTCAAGTACATACAGTTGTTGTTGCACCAGAAAATGAGTCTATCCAGATCCGATTGAAGCCTTTAAGATATAGTTTTAAGTCGTCTACAAAGAGAATAAAGAAACCTCGGAAGAAACTGTGTAAAAAACAAGGTGGTATATCAATTATGTATAAGATAATCAACAGGGGCCCCAAATGTGACCCCTGGGGCACACCAGTCACAACAGGTATCACAATCGACTAAAAGCCTGTCAGTCAAATAGAAGTAAACCCATTGTAGCCAAAGCCCATCGACCCCAGTCCTCCTCAAGTGACTCTGTTGAAAGCCTTAGAGAGGTCAATATACAATGCGTAAACTTTAAGGACCGGAACAAAAGAATCAATCAGTTGACTTAGAAGAGAACAAGTCAGAAAATCACACACGAGGCTTTCAAAAATCTTTGGATTGGTACTTAAAATGCTGGTAGGCCTGTAATTGGTTACCTGGGAGTTATATCCTGTTTTGTGAATAGGCGTTATATAACTAGTCTTACAGTAGCTTGGAAAGACCCCTGAATGTAAAGATTGATTAAATATAAAGAAAAGGGGGCGTGCTAATAAGAAGCTGAAGTGTTTTTAAAATATAAACCATCAGGACCTATGGGCCCTTGCCTGTGTCCAGCCCTGACAGCCTAGTCTATATGTCAGATAAAGAAACAGTTAAGCTGTTTAGATCTAAATTATTAAAGATCACTTCATTGGGTATACTTATGGCATATTTCCTTGCTATACATTTCTGAAAAGTATTCAGCAAACAGACCAACCATCAGACATAATCAACATATAAACAATAATAAAACGAAAAAAGCAACGACTAATGACAATGAACATTGGAACATGGAATGTGCTAAGTTTATATCGGCCCGGAGCCTTAACTCAGGTGGTCAGAGAACTGGAATCCAGAAACATGGACATCACGGCTGTACCAGAAATTAAATGGACTGGTAGTGGCACTGTAAAAAAACAGCAAATCTATAATTTTCTTCAGTGGAAGCGAAAGAGAGCACCAATTTGGCACAGGTTTCATACTTAAGGAAATCGTGGCAGGGTCAGTCACTCTCTGCTACATAAGACTAAAGGAAAAACTCTGCTACATAAGACTAAAGGAAAATCTGTACAATTATTCCCTCATTGCCGCACATGCTCCCACAGAGGACAAGGACGATCAAATAAAGGACAACTTTTACGAACAACTAGAGGATCTCACAAGTAAACTCCCAAAACAGGATATGCAAATCATCCCGGGCGATTTCAACGCAAAGGTTGGCAAGGAGGTAGCATACAGACCAACGATAGGAAAACATAGTCTCCATGATACCAGCAACAATAATGGCACAAGACTGATTGACTTTGCAACATGCCACAACCGCCTAGTAAAGTCAACCACATTCGAACATAAGAACATACACAAATAAACCTGGGCTTCTAACGGCGGCGTGACCAGAAATCAGATAGACCACGTGCTGATAAATGCCAGGAGAAGCAGCAACTGCTTGGACGTACGAAGCCTGAGAGAAGCTGATGGAGACACTGATAATTTACTGGTTACCACCAACCTGGAAGTACGCAGAGAAATACACCATACAATTGCTATCAGGAATGGAGAACAAGCTAGTCAGGAGGGCAGTTGGCGCACCTTGGTTCGTCAGAAATGCTTCACTACAATGGCAACCGATAGAGGACTTCATAGTCCAAAAGGCCAAGCGCGTATTCCAAAAAGCAGAGAACCATGCCAATGAAGATCTGAGACAAACAATAGACTGCAATCTGGATGGCCCAGGAAGACGCAAATGGGTTAAATACAAAAGACCTAGGAGTCTAATTGTGTGATCGCAGAAGAGACGATCAGTGTCAAGAAGCACAAAAGCAGAAGTGGAGTAGCATCCAATACTGCTTCTTACATCCCAACTAGGACACAACAATCAGAGGTGGCGTGATCTCAGTAATTACAGCGAGGCATCAAAATAGAAAGACCCGGACTTAATAGGACCCAATCCCAGAAGTCCTCCATCCAGCCTGCACTAGAGGCTCCTAGGGAGTTAAAGGTATGCCATCTTAGCCGGTGAGTTCCGCACTATCCCCTCAGGGGGCTGTGTGTAAGAGAGCCTTTTTTCAGAACACAAAAAAGGGTATTATTTCTTTACATTTTTAGTTGTGAGGTATTTTGAGACAACAAATACAAATGGCCAATAAACATCCAAAAATCATATTTGCCAGAACATATGTGATTTTGAAATGTTTGGAAGTCAATAGTAAACGTTCTGACAATTTACAATTTTAATTTCATTTATCTGATCTTGCATTTTCGTTCTCAATTAATAGATTTTTGTTATAATTCCTAATATTTCTTGGTAAAGATTTTCTACATCTTGAATTATTTTGACTAGTTCATCTTCAATTTTCAAAACCTGCCCTTGTAGCTATGGAATTATTTATTTCTTAGTTTTTAGAAATGCTATTCTCAAAATTGTTTTCTGAGAACAGTCTTGAACGTAACACTTGTATTCGAGCAAAGTGTAACAATAAAACGAATAAACTGTGTAACCATTAAGACAAGTATAAACTTGCTCGATTTCTGGATATTATTCGGTTGATTTTGTGCAATGTTCAATAGCGTGGTGTTTCACACTTCGATGACAATTGCATATTTGTTATGGCGATTTTTATACAGTAGGGAAATATTTCTAACTCATCGATCGATCTTTACCTTACTATTATTCAAAATTCAGCTTAATTAATACAGCTAAAATAATCAAAGTTATTGTCACTAATTACAAAATGTTACATGAGAGGGTGAATGAACTTTCATTACAAACTGCCTGGGTTATGATTTAACCGAACAAAATAGTGATAAACCATCATTGCTTCAAAAGCAATGAATAATTAATAGGCAAATGATTAATATCCTCAACCAAAAATAAAGACAACTCCTTACAAAACATTCATAATGCAAAGGGTCAAATTTTACCTGGCCGCCGAATCCCCTTAAAAAATAGACCAAGAAGAGAATTGTTTTGTTCTTCTGGTGTTACACTCATTGTGTTCTTGGGCCGACCATCTGTTAGTCTGAGATGTTTTATGGGTAAGGCCGTCTAGAGGTTGCTAAGCCGGGATACTGAAACGCTTATTGGAATAAGTCGTAACCATTACTAAAGTTTACGACCGGCAAAGGAGTTTTATGGTATTAAACATATTTTATTTTTGTTAGCGGGAAAGGAGCAAATAGAGAAACTCTATTTTTTTCTCGTAAGTGGTGATGCTTTCGTCGGAGGTGGGTCTATACTTAAATCAGGGATATTTCATCAAAGTTAATTTTATACTACTTCAACACAGTTGAGCAGAATTATATTAAGTATTGCACTATATATAAAACATATTTTTGCTTTAAGGCGTATTTTTCTGCTACAAACATTCTAACACCAAACCAATTTTTCCATGAAAGTCCTGAACGTTCTCGTCCTTCATTTTTAACAAACGGTTAATTGCCATCCCATTTATGACCATTTTCTCATAAAGAGCCTCTTATTTAAACACCCTAAAGTATGAGAACGAACTTTATTGGGGTACCTTTAGCATTTAAACATTGCGTATCTGTATTTGGTACCTAGCGCAACTTCATTGGCCCGATTCGAATTTAAAACCAATGCAGAGTTCGTGTGCGAAATCTGTGCAAGGTATGTAAATCGGTAGCAAACACACCTACCGGTATGTTATAAGTTTTTTTGGACTTCGTGCATGCCTTGGGTTAGCTCTGGCTAGTTTGCTGTTGGCTTTACTCCCATATTTCATTCATTTCATTCATTTCATTTCTGTTCTTCAAAATTTTGTTTTATTAAACTGTCAAAAATATTTAGAAAAAATTTTACATTTTCGAATTACGTTCCAACTTGATTTAAATATGTATTTTTTGAGTTCTTGAAAGCTCTCGATTATTAAAATTTCTCAAGTGCTTTGAGATTTAGAAAATATTGCACTATGTCTATCACCTAAACTGTGGCCCCTAGATCTATATGTTTGGACTGAATCTTAGAATTATTCAGGCACGCACCAGAACTGTCATATTTTCGACCGTAACTTTCACGTATGTATCTGGAACTCTCACCCCCAATTTTATACTATGCCTATCTCCTAAAGGAACCGTGCAGTTTTGACTGAACCTTGGAACTATTCAAACAAAACCCAGAACTATGAAATTTTCGATAGGAACTCCCACGTATATATGTGGAACTCCCATACACAATTTCAGAAATCTAATGAAAATCCACTAATGCGATTTTTTAGCCGAATGCGATTAGTGCCGGTACCGCCCCAGTTAAAACAGCACGATTCTAGGTACCATGGTTTACGGGATGGGTACAGTGCAATGCTAAATTATTATCGTGTTTTTTCTAACTAATATTAAAAGAACTCTTTCTTAAATTTCAAAACACTTGAAAGCCATTCGGGAGCTCTCAAGACTCTAAAAAATTCATTAAATTAAGTTGAAGGGAGGCGTGAAGTTAGCCCCCAAAGGGTCAACGTCAATTGCTGATCCACGCCGAATCTTTCTGGATGACATTTTTGTAAAATGGCGGATGTATTGTAGTGATGTGATATTTCAGGAACCATGAGACCTATACACTTTGTGATGAACCAGAGCTCTACAAATCACGGGAATAAACAACAATGCCAGATGTTGCCTTAACATTATTTTCATTATTTCTTGTGTTCGTAACAGAAGTCGACAACATTGACGATAGTTTTCAAAAGAAAAAGTGTAATTCAGTCCCATTAAATGACAAGTTGTGCAAGTGTACTATCTTTTCCAAATTATATTTTGTCAATTGCATCACGGCAAAAAGAACACTCCACTACACATGACTGCTCATACAATCTATGAGAAGTGGAAAAGTAGCGACCTATTCCTTTCAATAAATAGTATTGATGTATCAACAACGGAGCAGGAACTTGTTAGCAGCTTATGCAATAAAATCTTGTGAACGGCACACCAATTACAAGTCACTTTAGCAGGAAATGATTTACAATTGGTGCTGTTGATAATTTTGATTTGCATTCCTCTTTGTCTGGAACTTTCAGCACACATGATGCAGCAGCTATGGTACTTTTTTAAAAGTGTATAAATGCAGTAGCTGCTGGAAAACAAACTGCATCATCTCGTCAGCTCGAGGAATAAACAAACGAAGCTGCAAACTGATAACCGAACTGTCTTCCAGCAAGTTTCAAAGTAGCTAAGGACATGGATATTGTTCTACCTAGCTATCTTAACTGAATTTATTATTATTCGGTGCCGACTGAAGGATGCATCTGAATAATGATCTCCCAGAATACAGTCTCACTAATAAAGGTTGGTATTTTACAAGGCATACCATCTCTAGCCACAAACTACGCAACAGTATACACAGCTACAAAAAAATCCCATAATTTTCTGTGATTAACGTATCTTCCACATTTTAGCTGAAATTTGTATAAGCAACCCAGTAGAATTTGATCCATGATCTTTATCCATTGATGGGCGTTTTCAACGTTACAAAAGTTTCGTTGTGGTGTGCAGGAGGTTATCTCAGTGGATGCAGCAAGGAACGTGCCCTTATTGAGGCTGAAATCTTTGGAATTAAAACTGTCCAGTTTTACCCAGAGATAGCCTATGTAAAACCATGGGCCATCTCTGGGTAAAGATTTTTGAATGAAGTGCACGCCGTGTCTTTTTCACTTCTGATATAAGATCTGCAAGTCTTAATTTGTCCTTCTCTTTCCAGAAAGCATTCCAACGAAATGTTTCTATAGCCGCCGATATGATGAGCATAGCTTCTAACGAACAAACATACGAGTTCCACTCAGTACCGACTGGACAGTTTTAATTTCAAAGATTTCAGCCTCAATGCAGCGTTTGCTTTTTGAGAAGGCTGCTGCTTGAATCCTTCCTGTGTTAAACTGGTCATTCTATTCCTCATCCCATTCCACGATGGCATTCATATCCTTATTGATGGCAGCGGTCATTGGAGTCCGCAACATGAATGAGGATATAAGAGTGCTGTCATCTCCAAAGATGTAAATAGAATTGGTTGTCATGTCTAAGAGATCGTTGATATACAGCAGGAATAGTGTGGGAGATAATATACACTTTTGAGGAACTTCGGCATCGATTTTAAATTCCTCCGAGAGATGTCCATCAATACCAACTAGGAAACTTCGATCCCTTAAGAAATTGGAAAACCATAGGAGCAGTGCTGGTGGTAGTTCGTACGTTGTCAATTTCCTTAACAATCCGTCATGCCATCAAATGCTTTGGATATGTCGAGAGCCACTGCACGAGATTCGCCGTAGCTCTCAATGGCTTTGATCTACAGGTAGGTCACGAAAGTCAGGAGATCTCCCGTTGATCTGTGCATGCGGAAGTCAACCTGGCGAACGCTTATGATGCCTGCCGATTCGAGATATTTTAAGAGCTGTTCATTGATCAGTTTCTCATGATTTTGGATATGATGGGAACTAAGGCAATTGGACGGTAGTTACTTGGAATCGTTGTTTTTTCCCCTTTTTTCGGGATTGGTTACACCTGAGCACATTTCCAGCTAGAAGGAAAGTATTTTGCATGATAGGGAGAAAAGCCTGCAAGTGAAGCTGATAGTTTAGCAGCACATTTCTTAAGCACTATTGCGGGATCGACATCCAGTTCTGTGGCCTTGTTAGTGTCTAGGCTTTTGAGTATTCGTTGCAACTCACGTTGGCGAGCAGGTCTAGCATTGAGGACTGAAAATAATCAAGGCACATATTCTTACGGGTGATGACACTATGAGCAAAGCTTTACCTCCTGAACCTGTATATTTGGATATTAAACTTTGTTTGATGCATGCATAAAAGTATTTTTTTTTCCTTTATGGCAGTGGCACACACACTAAAGGGAGATCCTATGGCGCTCGACGATGGGTGTGTGTGCGAAGATGTTGATTGATACGGTTCATGAATAGTTGTAGGTTGTAATTTAGGGGGAAGCAGATGTCTTGGGAGTGAGTTCCACAGTGATACAGTGCGCCAGACAAAGGAGTTCTTGTAAATCGATGTCTTAGGTGTTTCCAGTTGTATGACGAACTGATGCGCTCTTGCCGTATGTCGTGACTATCTGACAGGCGTTGCCAGGAGCGGGATGAGGCGGGACAAATCCTGGGAACACCTGCCGTGAAAGTATCTGTAAAACAGGGACATCTCGGTCACATGTCTGCGGTGTTCCAGACTATCCAGATTCTGGGTCAACTCCGGGTCGCCAACGAGACGCACAGCTCTCTTCTGAATGGAATCCAGCAACTTGAGGGTGTGCTTTGGTGCGGCACCCCAGATGTGTGAGCAATATTCTAAGCACGGTCTTATTTGCGCTTTGTAGAGCAAGAGCAACTGCTGCGGTGTATACAGTTTTTGTTGCGAAATAGCGCACCAAGCTTCTGGGAGGCTGATTTTGCGATGTTAGCAACAAATTTCTGTCGCCCCAAGTTTGAATTTTCTGTAGGTCTTGATTAATTGCTGTAATCTGCTCCTGTCTGCGGTGATAAGTCTCAGACGCTGATAAAGGTTTTTCTGATCTAAATTGGGAGACAAGGGTACTGTCATCTGCAAAACTGTAAACAGCATTAGTCGTTTCGGTTAGCAGGTCATTAATATAGATAAGGAACAAAGTTGGTGAAAGTATTGCGCTCTGAGGCACGCCCGCGTTAATGGTGAATGTATCTGAGATGTGACCATCAACTGCAACGTGCAAAGATCAGTTTTTAAGGAAACTGGCAAGCCAGCTGCAGAGAGATGTTGGCAGTCCGAAGAACGGCAGCTTGTTGAGCAGTCCATCATGCCAAACTCTGTCGAATGCCTTCCAAATATCCAACGCAATCGCTCGAGACTCTCCGTAGTTGATAGTCAAAGACTCAAACTTAATTTGAATCTTTCACTATCAAGTCGATATAGGACTTCTTTGTCCTACTGATGAGATAAGTAAAAGATCGAAAGCGACCAAAGCCCAAATCAGGCTAAAGACTGAACCTTTGCATATAAGCGTTGTGTTTGGCTATTAAGCCTTAATAGTTGTGCGTATTTTTAAAACAAGTTGATACCGGTTTGCTCATTCGTCTTCTGCTTGTCTTTTCAGTTGTGGGAAAGCCACAATAATATCTCATTTTTCACTCTCCGTAGTTCTCAATTGCTCTACTCCATATATGAGTGACATAGGCCAATTTATCTCATGTCGATCTCTCTTTGCGAAAGCCGTGTTGATTATCGCTGATTATTATGTTGTTCTACAGCTCTTCTTCTTCTATTATAGCCACCATTTTGGAAAATGGCCGAAGTGTTGCGCTGAGGAGTTATTTTCTGTCTCTATAAGACTACTTGACTCTCAAATGCCATGTTTTGATACCGAATTAAAGTATATAGGCTTAATGGTTCCTGAAATATCACATCGTGACTGCAAATACATCCTCCACGAAGATTTGGTCCGGATCAACAATGTCTACCAAAGCTAACCTGGGCATCAACGTTTTTAGGAGGGTATATCAAGGGGCCAGGACTAGCATTAGAGTTCTTTGTAGTCTTCATATTTTTTAGCGTCTAATAAATAATCCAGTCAAAACATTTATAGAAGAATTTCAAGCAATACGTTCTTTTTGATTGAGATTCTCCTTGAAGCTGTAGAATAGTAATTTAAGATCCAATAAAATTGCCTTCATTAAGTAGGTATTGCGTCATTGGAGAAAGATTTATTTTAAGCCTCAGAGCATTGACCCTTCTTTGCCCATGGCCTTTACAACATTTTTCATCAGTCCCAACTTAATTTGAAGAGGAGGAATAATGACATTTGTTGATTCAACAAAGAGAGCGTATTTCACTATGGAGACATTCTTTTTCTCGGAAATGTTCTTTTGTTGACAAGATGAAGTTCGGTCCCAATCAGTCAACGTTGAAGCAGTCTTTTAAGACCTCAATTATTGTCCCACAAAAAAAAAGAAAACAACAGTACTGTGTACATCAATTACTGTGAATGCCTAACAAAATAGATATCATCTTTAAATCTCACCAAAGTTGTCCAATGCACCTCACTGGATGTTTGTGATTTTTGTGAATTATATGTAGTCACTAGAAGTCTCAGGAATGACCTATAAGTTTAAAATCTGTACATTGCTTGGTCATTTAATAATGCAGATTTCAGAAGATATAATTCATATAATGTGGAATTACCGGAAATTTTTACGAAATATTATTTATAAAGACGTAGGCTATTATTTTCTCATCTCAATCTGATGAACGAAATGACCCGCAAAGGCATTTACACGCACACTCACGTAGTCGCCGCGGCCAAGGTAATAAAAAATCGAAGCAGCTGCTTGGGGCCAAAAACATATAGTCCAGTACACCCAGCGTCAATCGAATCACAATAATTAGTGAATTATTTCTGATACTTGATATGAAAAAATTGATGTAATAATTAGCAAGCAATCGATAGTCAAAAGTCTGCAAATTATTATTATTGAAATTAACCTAAACTAGCAAAAATTAACCCAAGGATTACCTTTGGATTACTGGTAGTACCATAAACCAACTCAATTTGCAAGACATCATTCTAATGTGAGTTGTGGTAGTGCAGTAGAAAATCTTCCCACATTTTATCTCAAAGGCCATAGCAAAGACAATACTACGTAGTAGTATTGTCTTTGGCCATAGATTAGACTTGGTTTACAAGAGAATACTTTACTGATACTATCTGCCTACCGGCTCGAGTGACACGTTCCAAACTACAGTGTTACCGCTTATTAGCATCAAATATTTTTTATAGACAAAACTAGAAAATAGAGGTGGTTTGGATCTCGGATGCCGTCATCGCTCGTGGGGACAGGTTGTTAGGAAAAAGTTACTGAGTTTTGGTAACCCCCAAGTTAGTCAGTATATGAGCTAATTAGGATGCACATGTTAGTAAAATAATAGGCAAACCTAATTAAGTATCTATTCTCTTTGTGGTCACGCTCGGGCAAAATTTCTTGCAGGAATTTAGAAGCAAAAATGCATTAAATAAGTAATGCAGATAAATATACTGCAAGTTTAGGTTTGGTCCAGTCTACATTGCTGCGACTATTCTCACTTTCACCCGGAGCTCTGAACTTTATTGTTCTTTATTTTACTATCAAAAAAATATTCCAGTTTTCCTGGCCCAATGAGAATTTTTACAAGTAAAACAAGAAACGTGCAAAGGTCAAAACGATATGCATAAAATGCACAAATAAATTACAAATAACAAATAACCTCTTGTTTTCGGTCTACACATTTTATTACCCCAACCTCTTATTTCAAAACATTATTATATGATGCAAAATAATAATACACTTTAATTGTCCTCATTACATTACACTATATTGAACAAAAAACTGCTAGGTTAGAGCCCTAAAGGTTTCATTAAAACATTAAAAGTACCCAAGTTTCGGTACTTTTGGAAAAGAGGCAAAAGTGTATTTGGCTAGCTTAGGAAGTTGCAGGCAGTAAGTATTTAAAATCCACGCAGTCTAAAAATAAAACCACACGTGAACAAAGAGGGTGAAAATGAATTTAAATCACACAACATGAAGTAGTTTTTAATTAGGATGAAGACGCAAATGCATGGTTTCCAAATAATTACGTTTAAAATTCTGGATTTTCTATTTATTAAGCATAGCAAGAAATCGTTTATATTATAAAGCAGTTTGTTGCAAAAGTATTCATATATTATAGGAGCCTAAACAAAATGAGATTTTATTAAAATTATAACAATTGCGTAAATTGGAGAATTAACTATTTGCTGTTTGCCAATAAGCCAAGTAATTTCTAACGTTCAATATGTAAGTACTGAAAATTTTAGTTACCCTAGGACAACCGGACAGTTGATACTTCCATGTACCATTGATCAAAATGTTTTGAAAAACGCTCGAGCCTTTGATTAGAAATGTATTTTCATTATATTAAATCGCGTAATAATATTAAGTAATATTACAAGAAATTTCTGCCTTTGCGGGTGATTTTACAGAATATTTGTAATAGTGCCTCGAACTTTAATTGCAAAATGTAATCCAAGGCTTATCTATTTTATAAATGTATTTAAGAAAAAAGTGTTTTATTTTTGCAATGTGTTAGTAATTTTGCTAAAAAAAAATACCAAAATTCAGTCAAGTCAATAAAATAGTGTAATGCAGAAATAATACAATGCATCTTCAAACAAAAATCTTAATAATGTGATGTAATATTACAAGCAATTTATAAAAATACAGTGTATTTTCACCTATTTTAAAAGCATAATAATATCATGGCATGCTATAAAAATTTTCTGCTTTTGCTGGCAATTTTACAAAATATTTGTAATAGTGCTTCGAACCTTAACAAAAAAAAATGTAAATATAAATGCAGGATCAGTTATTTTATAAATGTTTTAAACAAAAGAAGTGTGTTATTTGTTTGTAATGTGTTCTAACAATTTTGCTAAATAAATGCATTTTTGAATAATACCAAAATTAAGTGAAATTAATAAAATAGTGTAATACAAAAATAATACAATTCATTTTCAAATTATGAAAATCCTAATGATGTGATGTAATATTACAACAATTTTACCTATTTTAAAAGGCCTAATAACATTATGTGATATTATAGGAAATTTGTGTATTTGCTAGTAATTTTTCAAGACACTTGTAATAGTGTCTCGAACTTCAACAAAAAAATATATAATATGTAAAATCAAGGCTCAATTATTTTTTAAAAAAGTGGTATTTTTTGCCATGTGCTTTAGCGCTTTTGCTAAATAAATGCATTTTGTAATAATACCATAATTAAGTGAAACCAATAAAATAGTGTAATGCAGAAATAATACAATTCAATTACACATGATGAAAATCCTAATGATGTGATGTAATATTACAAACAATTTATAAAAATACAAGATTTTTCACTTATTTTCAAAT
The DNA here is from genome assembly GCA_016904865.1 of Pissodes strobi. Classification (NCBI taxonomy): domain Eukaryota; kingdom Metazoa; phylum Arthropoda; class Insecta; order Coleoptera; family Curculionidae; genus Pissodes; species Pissodes strobi. The sequence continues at coordinate 107,172 of MU183143.1, forward strand.
ACCTAATAATATCACAGGAAATTTGTGCATTTGCTAGTGATTTTACAAGATATTTGTAATAATAGTTTGGACTTTAAAAAAAATTTAATAAGTATGTAATTTCAATGCTCAATAATTTTATTATTTCATAAAAAAAGTGTTTTTTTGGGAAGTGCTTTAGCCCTTTTGCTAAATAAATGAATTATTTTAGTAATACCATAATTGAGTGAAACCAGGAAACCAGTAAAACAGTGTATTTAAGAAATAATACAATTCATTTTCAAATGATGAAAATCCTAATGATGTGATGCAATATTACAAGCAGTTTATGAAAATACAATGCTTTTTCACTTATTTTCAAAAGTCTAATAATATTATGAGACTTTAGAGGAAATTTATGCATTTGCTAGTGATTTTACAAGATATTTGTAATAGTACTTCGAACTTTAACACAAAAATTGTAATGTTATTTTGTAAGCATTTTAAATAGCAGTAGTGTTTTATTTTTTGCGGCGTGTTTTAGCGCTTTTGCTAAGTGAATGTATTTTATAATAATAATACCAAAATTGAATTAAGTCTTGAATTAGGTCATAAAAATAATGTAATATAGAAATAATACAATGCATGTTCAACTAAAAATCCTAGAATGCGATGTAATCAGTGATGTGAAATGGTAAATTACCGATAAATTACCGTGGTAATTTACGGTAATTTACCGTAAATAACCAGAAATTTATTACCGTAATTTACTGGTAATTAACATAGAAAATTATCGGTTCTTGTGCTAAATAATTAACGTTATTTACTGTAATTTACCGTTATTTACTGTATTTTGTTGTAATTTACCATATTTCCGTAAGCGACGTTTGTCAGCAATATGAGCAGTATACGTTCGGGGATTTACTGCCGGCTGCCGGTTATTAGCCGGATCGGGATTTACTGTCGACTGTCGCGAATAATGTGAATTTACATCGTTTAAAATATGTATTTCCCCGGTCTTAAGAATTAACAGTCGATGGTTTGGTTATAACTTATAGCATAGTATACCTCCTAATATCGCTATATTAGTCGTTATTGGTTTTCATTCCAACCTTTATCGGAGTCTGAATATGAATCCGATTGTTCTGAAATAGATGGTGAATTTGAAATAGATGAAATAGTTGATCTAGAAATCCCATTTAGTCCAGCTCATTGTGAAATGCAAATATAAAAAAAAATTCTTATACTTAGTGTTTAGGTATGGGATCCCCCGTCTCCACAAACTAAAATTTTAACGTACTTACTTAAAAGGGCACTTAACCTAAATATTAATAAGTACGAATTTAAGGTTTTCTTAGATTGTACCTATGCTGCAACAATTAAAATTTAGTTGATGGATACGGAGCTTTGTCATTCATTTTGGTCTGTGTTGTTTTCGTTTTAAAATTAAATAATACTTAAGGAAAAAGCAATGCTTTATTCACAAACAAATGAAGCAACTCTTTGTCCTACACCGATATTTACACAAACCGTAATTTAATTCCCAAGTGATAATTACGTGACTATGACAAGTTATTTTTTATACATGTACAAGTACATGTTTCTCTGAAAAAATGGCAACTTTTATTTGTAAACTAGTGCACGCTGGGTGCAGTGGGTGCGTCTCTGTATTTATTTCAAATGGACGTTTCCAAAGGACAGTAATATACACAATTTACATTAATTTACGAATGGAAATCGTTATTAGTTTACTTGCAGTTTACGGTATATTGCAGTAATTTATTGTTATTTACCAAAAATATATTACGGTTATTTACCATAGTAATTTACGACACAAATTTATTACCACGGTAATTAATTTTGGTAATTAACACTCGTAAATTACCATCGTAAATAACCAAAAATATAAATTACGGTAATTTTACATCACTGGATGTAATATTACAAGCAGTCTATAAAAATGATTTTTCACCTGCTTAAAATGTTATGTGATATTATGAAAAAACTACGAAATATTTGTAATAACGCTTCGAACTTTAACAAAAAAGTTACAAAATGTAAATTCAAGGTTCAGCTGTTAATAAAAAATTGTTATTTTTTTGCGATGTGTTTTAGCAATTTTGCCAAATAAATGCAATTTATAATAATACCCAACTTGAGTGAAGTCAATAAAATAGCGTAATGTGATATTACAGGAAATTTGCGCGATTATTGATGATTTTTACAGCCAAATAATTTTTTCAGTGGGTTAGAATTATTGATCAGAGTAACTCTGGGAATTACGCCTCCCCTCTTTTTTTAACGTATTGTAGATGTATCATTTTTACTGTTGGTATTTAATATACATCTATTCTACTTTCTTGAGCTGTGAATGTTACATTGTTCCTCTGTTTTTGGAAATTGGGTTCGGTAATTTTGGCTGCTATTTTTACATAGCCCGTACTGAACGAAATTGATTCCGAGCGTCGAGCAAAATTCGCCAACATTCGTTACTGGATAATCATATTTTGGGAAGAATATTACCAGAAACATAAACACTTATAGTCAAAACATCAAAGAACTGTAAAGGTGTAAAATGTGGGGAAGCGCCAATAAGATAATATTTACTTTTCGTCTCTTCAACATCCTTCATCTTCATCTACCGGACTACAGGTCAAGGAAAAAAATGAAGGCAGCGGCCGCAGGCCAAAAACTTAGCGACGGCCAAAAAAACAATGCAGCATCGCCGCGGTTAAGACAGGTAGCCGCGCGGGCAGTGGAGAGTGGGGGAAGGGGCGATCAGGATCATTTGTATAACCGCGGAATGCGGCTCGGGCCGGTACAATCCGCGCCACAAGGCGAGGACCGGGCATTGTGGAATGCCGGCTCCGGACAGCAGCGGCGCGCGTGCTGCCGCGGGGAGCCAGAGGTCAGGGACGGAGGGTGATACGAATATGCCGCACGGTAGCTCGATCCTGACCACTAGCGAAGGAAGGGAGTGGCATTCCCGTTCCATTACTACATCGTTTTATGAGTTACCCGAAGCCTAGGAGAATGCAGTATAACTAGCATCTACAAATAATGGCAGGCCATTTATAAACAGCAAAACAGGACGCTGCCCAACTTCCACGCATCATGTTTAACACCTTTGACCTATCTGATAAACATATTTTATCCAGTTATATGCGGGTTTTCTTAGATGACAATAATGAAGTGTATTTAAAATTATCTATTTAAATTGGTGTCGAATGCCTTTATAAATAAACTAACTTTTTTGAGTAGTTTGATATTCAAATTGCTTAGCATTTTCCGGTATTGCCTATATGCCTATTAGTTAGGATTTTAAAGGACTGCAAAAAATCAATCAAACTGTCCGAAAGGACTTCTCAAAAACTTTAGAGGGAACTGATGAGTGCAATGGGCCTCTAATTATCAATGAGAGAGTATTTGACTTTGGACAGGTATAATGACTGCCCTTTACAGGACCTCCGGGAAATAGGCCAGTTGAAATGAAATATTTATTAGTTAGATAAGTGGTTTATATATGGGTTGCACCATAAGGTACGATAAGATGTGTCATAATTGGAATGCCTTCGATCTCCCTTGAGGGTATCAGAACTTTTTTTCTACAAAATAAAATATCTTCCTTAACAGCATGTTCGGTATTATCTTCCAAACATTATAAATTGGGCACGTTCGGAAAATTCTGGTAGATTCGTTCATTTGTAATGAGAATCTCATTGTGAATTGTTCTGTTAGCAATAATAGCGCTTAAGCTATATTTCAGATATTTATCACGGTGCAGCATTTTTCTTTTTAATCTTGTGCCAGATGCAGAAGGTTCCAATGAGTGATGAAAATGTATTTATCTTTAGTAGCGCGTACAAAGCTCGTAGCATTAAATATTAAATATTTTCCCTCAATAGCAAAGCACAGAGCTTGGAAATGACGCTTCATTGAGCTTCGTCGCTTATATAAACTTAATCGCAATTTCCAGAAAATTTCAGTGCCTTGAAGCGAGATACAAAATGCCTGTGCTTTCTCAAATATAGTGTAAAGACCTGCAAACACGAGGAACAATGGTAAGCGATTTACGCGTCGGTTTTTTACAAACAAATCCATCGTATTGGTACTTATATCCTCGTATAATGTCAAATATCCGCTTCAATTGTGTTTCGAGATATGGCAAGCCAGAATGTTGCCATTTTAAATCCGTCACAGTCACAGCCCAATATGTTTAAAAGTGCTGGTCAGGTTATACCTATAATAAACATTACAAATGAGACGGCCAAAATTAATTTTAAAAATAAAAATATTTTTTTATAGACATTTGTATTTGAGAAAGATACTGAATTCAAATTCGACTGTCAATAAATATTGTCTAACATTATCCCTAGATCTGGCACAAATTTATGATGAGCCAGTCCTATCTAAATGTTCTGATTTCTTAAATTAAAAATATAAAAATTAATCTTCAATGAAATAATTATTTATAATATATACTGCTTGGCTTCATCATCTGAGTTAATGCCTACTACACCCAAGTTCAATAATTAATGAAATAACTACCATCAGTTGGTTCGGGAATGTACATAAAAAATGAAGAATGTAATTGGAATCCTTGACCTCGACTTTGACTATGACATTGAGTTTGGAATGTAGAAACATTACTTATGTATAAAATTGCCTCAGGCGAATCTTATATGTTGATATATTATAATGTTTTTCAAATCTAATATTGTAGGCTCTTCATTAGTCGAAATGAAATATGTTTAATAGTTTAATCATTGCTACAGCAAACGATCTAAAAAGATGATCAAGATTCATGTAATTAGATAATCTTCATACGGGGCCGGGGTGGCGTATTAAAATTAAGTCTTAAAAATTTGTAATTAATTATATAGTCTCCGTAACAGCGAAGAGCGGAGTGGATTGCTTTGGCGGCAAAATTTCGCGTAAATATTGTAACTCTCTGCGGTAGCGGGAAAACTTAAAATATATTTAACCCTCCAAAGCCTGAATTTACTATTTTTTGAGAAAATGTATTTTTTGCTATTAGGGCTGGAGAAATATATTATTTTTAATTTTTTCCCCTAGAGATGTTTTGAAGACGTTGCCATATGGCAACGATAGGCTTTAAGGTAATCCAATATAAGGCAAATAAATCATAAATCAAATTTTTTTAGAAATCCTTATGAATAACAAAAATACGATGTGTCAGAAACTGTAAATACACATTTAATAACAATATAATTGCAACCCTCACCTGCGCATCGCCAACGCTTATCATTGGGTTTGGGAGCAGCTACTACTAGGTGATCCATCGCGCATCGTCCGATACTATGTTTCCAGAAGCGCTGTTACTGGACAAAGATGTTCGTCCAGGTCCCCTTGGTGGATTTTTATATCGATTTAGATATGCAATACAAATCTCTTAGATCTCAGTCCAAAGCTTCAATAAAAAATTACTACAGTTGTTTTCTTCGTGACACTCAAAATAACATTTCCAGAAATATCGACGCCTTTTGGACGTATGTTAAGTCACAACGTAAAACTAGTCAATATCCCTCTCCAATGAAACTTGGATGTGATGAGTCCTGTGATCCCAAGGGAGTGGCTGATTTATTTGCTAGATTTTTAGTCTGTGTTCTTCAATTCTGACTTCATTAATGTTGCTCCACATTCGCGGTCTTTTGCAAGTCGAAACCTGTCCAATGTCAGTATTAACACTTCAATTGTATTCGGTAAGTTGGTCCATCCATTCTCAAAAATTGTAGCCCAATACTGGCTGTTCCTCTTGGTTACATCTATTAACTACCTTTAAATACGGGCAAATTTCCTAGCGTTTGGAAATGTTCTCATGTAACTGCAGTCTGGAAGGGCGGAGAGACAGGGATGATATAAATAATTACCGTCCCCTATCTGATATTGATTGTATGGCCAAGGTTCTTGAGCCGATTGTTGTCGACGTACTGATGCCTAACTTCAAAAATCTAATATCTGAACATCAGCATGGTTTTATGACTGAACGTTCCTGCCAAACGAACCTCTGTTTGTAATCTAACGATCTGGCAACAGCAATCGACGCTGGAGCTAATAACTTGACATCATACGGTATTCTGGACTCCCTCCTTTCTTGGTTGGCAAGCTATCTTGACGGTAGATCTCAAATGATCAAAGTGAACAACGTTCTTTCTGTCTGACGAAATATCGGTAACATCATGGGTAACTCAGGGCTCACATTTGGGACCTATATTGTTTTTTTATCTTCAATAATGATTTTACCATACTGTTTGTCGATGCACACTTTCTGTTCTATGCAGACGACTTAAAGGGATACAAAGGGATATACACCAAGGACGATTGCTTTCAGTTGCAACGTGAAATATGTAAAATATCTGGCATGAAGATGAACTTATCAAAGTGAAAGGTTATGACATTTACCCGCAAGAAAAAAAACAATTTTGTTTGATTACTCTCTTTCCAATATAAGCCTTTCCAGAGTAAGCTTAGTCAATGATCTTGGAGTCATCTTCGATACTGAATTGAGGTTTAATGAACATATAGATAGTGCAATCTTCAAATCATTCAGGATGGCTGGATTCATTATGAGAACTTGCTTTGATTTCACTAATATTGATGTTTTGAAGATACTTTATTACTCGTTGGTGCGGAGCCACCTTGAATACTGTTGTGTTGTCTGGTCTCCTTTCTATAAAACCCATTCTGCTAGGATTGAAGGTGTTCCGCCTAGGTTTATTGGTTTCTTACTCAGAAAACTTTACATCGAAAGAAGTGACTTTTCCTGTACTCAACGCCTCACTCTTTTAAGCTTGGATAGTATGGAGACTCATCGAATTTTCTGAACAATATACTCTTTGGTTGATTGATTGATCAATTTTCGAACGCCGTCACGGAACCCTCGTCTAATTTTCGGTACACAGATATGGCACTGATGTTGGGCACAATAGTCCCTCAAACCGGATTATGGAGTGTTTTAATATATATGTTCCTACTGAATTTCAACTGGGATGCTCTACACGCAAGTTTAAAACTAAGTTAAAACGACCACTTCTTCAGTGACTGTTCAGTCCATAGTGCCTTGCATTCCCGTCATGACATGTACCTTCCTTGTTTGGAAATCTTGAGTGTTTATTTATATTACTTGTTCTTGTCTGTGTTGTATTTTATTATTGTTGTCACATACATTTATAGTATTTATTGATACTGTGACTGATTACTGTACTATTTGAAAGTACTTTTTCGCTCTTATGGATATTCTATATTGGGCTACATCTTGATCCCTCCCATATGTCGGTCATTTTTGGCAAATAGATATTATCTGGAAATCTGGACAATTTTTTGTCTGCTTGGGAATATCTTTTAACTTGACTGACGGGATAAATTCCACGAACAGTAGATGCGACAGCATTTCATTCCAGCGTGCAATCAAGACTCCATTTTCAGCACAAATTTTAGATTCGTGTTCTCTCCATTTCTTGTGTTTAGATTTTTTCCAGTTATAGGACAATATTTTGGCAACTGATTTTCTCTTATCGTTCCTGTCGCTCCAAAACCACGCTCCCTGAGATGACAAAGTAGGGGAACTCAGCAGATTATCAAAATAGATATTGTGGCGGTAAGTCTGATCTGGCAATTCATCCAACATTTTTACCAATGGAGGTGCACATGATCCATTAGTCATTATCACTATCAGAAAGGGTAGCCCTATGCACTTAGGCCACCAATTGGGCCTACATTAGAGAACCTCCAAGATGCCAGTCTTCCTTAAGAAAACCGGCATCTCCTTCAGACTAACACAACGCACTGAATCTGGCTCGATCGGCGTCGCGCCAAATATTCCGAGTCTTGACCGGGGGTATTCTATAAGTAGATGGTATGGAGCCTCATCGTCCCCAATGTACCATCTCCCCTCCCCCTCCTTTGCAATTCTCAGTAGAGCCAGGTGCCGTCTAAGTCTACAGTGCCCTGTGTAAAATCCCACCAGGATCCTGCACTCCTTCCTAGGTAGGCACAACAACCCCCTAATGAGACTCTTCGCACGCTTATGTATCATGAGCATCGTCTGTCTCGTCTCCACAGCCGTCCGCCATACTTCTTTGGCCCTATCCTCCGTCGAGGCCTCCAAAGCTCTTTCGCGAACACTCTGAGCGATCCCCTCACTGGGAACAGATTCTAAGTATCTGCGGCCTCGTTTCCCGGTACACCCTTTCCAGCTTCTACACTTCCTTACCAACAAGAAGCGTGTGTTGACCGAATTCAGTGCCATGAGTACGGCCTTGCTGTCGGAGCAGAAGAAAATCCTCCCGCCACCGATATTGACCCTTAACGATTTCCACTTGGAAAACCGTAGTGTGCACGTCCCGTTCCCATTCTGGACCCGTCTGTGAACCAGACTAGTTCATCCCAGGATCCCGTCCTTCCCTCCATCTAATCATCTTTCGTAGGGAAGAGGAAGTTTGGGCTAGCTCGAGCACATGCTCCATACTGAGACTTATTAAAATCATTGTCATTAGGACTGCTTATAGACGTCAAAGTTCACCAAATAACCAAAATCTGTATTGAGACACCAAACGTTGTAACCAAATCTATGTAATGTTTGCAAGAATGGCGGCCAAAATATTTGTCCATAGCCTCATCGTAATTTAGGTGTTCATTACTAAAACCGTTGTTTGAATAAAGGAGTACAAACAACGCTAAAACAAAGTGTTTCAAGAAATTGGCAATAAATAGTCGAAGTTTACATATCTTATCTTTTTTATCAAACTTGGACTTATGCAAAAACTCATTATCTGTATAAATCGATCCAGAGCATAGCCTCAGATAATAATTTATTGTTCATGTCCGAACCCATATCCCAATAGAATCTCTTTCCTGCCAAAATCACATATCCTGTTAAAAAGAGAATGCCTATGAAACATCTTCTTTCGTCTTTGGTTATGTTAGAAGGTTGGCCATTCATGAATCCACCATATCTGTTAAATTATTCAAGTTATCATCCAGGAACAATTCAAATACTTCTGTGACAGTCTTATTATGAAACTTAGAGTGAATCTGCTTTGGTGGCGGAGTAATATTACCTACAATGTCTCCATCAATACACTTAAATGTCAATTTAGGTTTTTTGCCTGACGGTTGGACATCTTGGACTTCCTCAGCGTTATTCCTATTCTTCTTCTTCATACAAAGATTGTTCCGATATTCGTTGATTATTTTCCAAGAAACTTCTGCCGACGTGGATAATGGACATTTGCGATTGCGAGATAATAGTATCGGAGAGAAAGAGGTTAGATAGTTAGACATCGAAAAATCTCCATTAAAGCAGAGATGGTTATGTCAAAAAAATTAAAGTTTTTATTTTATTTTTTTTTAGAAAAGCTGATCACCAACCCACTTATTGAGCCCTGGGTCATGCAGAAAGTTATGTGTGCCGTCTTGCGATTGGGAGATAATAGTACTGGAGAGAAAGAGGTTAGATAGTTAGACATAGAAAAATCTCCCTTAAAGCACAGGTGGATATAGGTAAAAAAAAACATATTACGTTTTTTTTATTTTATTTTTTTGAGAAAAATATTTTTTTTAGAAAAGCTGATCACTAGCCCAGCTCTTGAGGCCTGGGTCTGCTTGACCCAGGCCACCTTCTTGCGATTGCGAGATAATAGTATCTGAAGAGAAAGAGGTTAGAGAGACATAGAAGACCCCCTTAAAACACAGGCGGTTATAAATACAAAAAAATAGTTTTTTTTTGAGAAAAATATTTTTTTTAGAAAAGCTGATCACCAACTCATCTCTTGAGGCCTGGGTCATGCAGAACACCATGTGTTCCTTCTTGCGATTAGGAGATAATGGTTGCTGAAGAGAAAGAGGTTAGATAGTTAGATATAGAAAAATCTCCCTTAGTCAAAACATTAAGGTATTTTATTTTATTTTTTCGAGAAAAATATTTTTTTTTTTAGAAAAGCTGATCATTAGCCCAGCACTTGAAGCCTGGGTTATGCAGAAAGCGACGTCCTCCTTCTTGCGATTGCGAGATAATAGTATCTGGAGAGACAGAGGTTAGATAGTTAAGAAAAATCGTCCATAAAGCAGAGGGGGTATTGAGTTTTTCTTTTAAAAAAATGTATCCACCATCCATCCACCAACGACTCTACTGTCGTAAAATATTTATTTTATTTTTGCTGCTTAAAAAATAACAACAAAAAAATTACCAACAAACAGAATTATTGTTTTCTTTCTTGCTAATATAGTATAATATGTTTATTGTTTGCTCATTATTAGCCTCCAAAACAAACAAAAATAAAATTACTCAGCCTAACCCAATAATTTTAAACTGCAAAATTCGCCGTTATGAGGACTGGCTGAAAATATGCCAATTACATCATCGGGCGGATTTACGTCATTTAAAAATTTCCGTATTTTGCTGGTATGAGGACTACGCTTTAGAGGATTCTTAAAAGGTGTGTCTTGAGAAGAGTTAATTAATCATATTAGCATTATTACATAACTTTGTTAACTTTACTGCTAAACTTGAACTTGTCGATTGATTTTTTTAAATACTTCCCTTAGCTATTGCGCTTACCTCGTATACGATGCTTTATTAAACGAAGTAAAATAAACGCATTTAACATTTAACATTTGGAGAATTTAACGTAAGATTTAGAAAGTTGAATATGTATATGCAAATCCCATTTACCAATTGATAATAATTAAACCTCATGTTAACTTTAAAGCACTACTCTAAAGTGAACTTTAAATGTGCACAGTTTACCATCGACTTAATATTTAAGTAGTGTGAATTCCCCATACCTAGAAATAATATGATTTAAGATGTTCAATATATGGAAATTCAATATACCTTTCACCGCTCGCAGAGCTGAAATTTAGGAAATAATTAAGATGTTTAACATTAAATTTTTGAAAAATCATAATCGTTATGCGTCTTCTCCAGTCTAAACAATATACATATTTCTTATCTCAGTGCCAGTATTTTGTCAAATTGTTGCAGGATCAATATAATTTGGGCGCGTGCACGCCCATAATTCATTTAATATTTTACCCTCTTTCAAAGCCAAATTTAAGTTAATTTGAAAATAACATAATTTAGGAAAAATGTAATTAAAGTGACTGGCGCTCTAGGAGGAAAGTAATATAATATAAGAATTATTTTTCTCTTAAATAAGATTTTCTTAAAACTCAAAAATGTAGTAATAAAATAAAACCGAATCATTTTAACCTAACAGGGTATAAGTACCTACATTTTTGAGTCTTAAGAAGATCTCATTTGAGAGAAAAACAGTTGATTGATGATGATTTTTGGGAGACCCCGTATATTTCAAAATTGTTTCAAAATTTTTGTATACCTTTTAAGGTGGGTATAATAACATTTCTGAGAAAATTTGCGTCAACAACGATTTATGATTACAAAAAGTTGCTAAAAAATAGGAAACTTGGAATATGTCGAATGATAAACCGTATTTTGCGCAATCTAATAATTAAAATTTTATGCTAATGCAATAAAAATGTGGCATCATAGGTGATGTTTAGATACACGTAGGCAATTCCATTATATTGTGATATCATTGTATAAATAAAAACATTTCTAATAACTTCCTCTCAGTCACTTGCCCTTCAGCCAGTGTTGCCATTTGGATATTTATGGCGTGCTTCTTAGACGGTTGTATAATCAACCTATTCAACCGCTGACTCAGTGACAAGGGTTGCCTCAGTTGTACAAAATTTGCTAAACCAGCAAAAGTTTGGTAAAATAGCATAAGCATAGCATAGGCATAAGAATGCAATATAGTTTACAATATTCGTGGAACGGCCAAGAGTAGACGAAGAAAGGTAAAAAAAAATTACTCCAAATAACTGCCTTAGTTCCCATTATGTCCAAAGTCATGGAGAAACTTATCAACGAACAGCTCTTCTATGGCTGCTTCTATGGCTTTCCAATTTCTTAAGGGATCGAAGCATCCGACTTGGTATTGATGGAAACTTCTCGGAGGAATTTAAAATCAATGCCGGAGTTGCTCAAGGGTGTATATTATCTCCCATACTGTTCCTGCGCTATGTCGACGATCTCTTAGACAGGACAAACAATTCTATTTACAGATTTGCAGACGACAGCACTCTTGTATTCTCCTAAATGTCCACTCTAACGACCGCTGCTCGGTCCCAACGCGAGCCAGAAAATCTGGTTGCTGCCGTCAATGAGGATATGAACATCATCATGGAATATGGTGAGGAAAACAACGTGCAGTTTAACGCAGGAAAGACTCAAGCAGCTGTCCTCTCAAAAAAAGGAAACACTGCAGGACCTGACTTATCAATTACAGGACAAACACTCACTCTGGCCTCATCCATAAGTTGGCTGGGCATCAACGTAGAAAACAATGTCTTGGCGTAGTCACGTCACCAAAATCGCCAAGGCAGCAGCACAAAAGTAAGGTGCACTCTATAGAGCAAAGAAGTTGTATACACCTCAGCCCAGTAAGACCATCTCTGAAATACTGTTCCCATATGTGGAGTTCGGCACACAAACACTTGCTCCTGTACTCCATACAGAGGAAAGCAGTCCGTCTTGTGGACGACCGAGAGTTGACTAAAGATGTTGATAGCCTTGAACATCGAAGAAAAGTGCTATCGAAACTAGTACGGAAGGTGCTCAAGCGAGCTGGCCCAGAGTTGTGCCAGACAGAAACAACCATCAGACACAAGCTGCTCATCAACATACGGTTGAGTTGCGAACACCTAGGAAGTCATTGTTGCGGGATTCCTTTGCCTGGAGAACTGCCTCGCTCTGGAATAAACTTCCGAGTAAAGCCTTTCCCGGAAAGTACAACCTACAGCGCTTCAAGTCCAACGTCCACCGTCTTCTCCGCACACGCACCACTCGTTGAGTGGTATAGGATTTTCCTTTTGTGTGTGTGCGAAACATAAGAAAAGACGTCGGGAAGTTCTGGAAGTTTGATTGAAAGCTTGATAGAAAAAAGAGTAATTTCTGCATCCATGCGGAATGAATATTCTTCTAAAATTTTTTTCAAGAACGATTTATGGTTACAAAAAATTCCTAATATTAGAAAACCGCGAGTGTGTCAAAAATGATAAACCACACAATCTTCGGCAATCTGATAATTAAAATTGTATACTAATGCGATAAAAAGGCGACATCGCAAATATTGTTAGGCAATTCTATTGTGACATCATTGCATATATGAAAGGTGTATAATATGTAATACCAAGAATCGATATGACATGCAAATGAGTACTGGGAAATGGTCATCCAAATAATTTCCTCTCGGTCTTTTGGCTTTCAGGCAGTGTTGCCATTTTGATATTTACGGCTCGCCTGTTAGGTGGTTGCATAATCAACCTATCTAGCCGCTGATAAGGGTTGCCCCCCCAACTGTACCAAATTCGGTAGAATCAGCAAGAGTTTAGTGCATTTTTGGCAGGATTCTTACGTTCTGTCTATAGACATAATAAGAAAGCAATCTAGTTTATAATATTCATGGAACCGTCAAGAGTTAGGCGTGCGGGATTTCCGGAAGATTGATTTATATTCATAACAGACTTTTAAATGGCAATATTACTATTGGCTAGAATATATCACTTGATTATGGCATGTGTGCATGTGATAGAAAAAAGGGTAATTTCTGCATACCTTGCGGAATGAATATTCTTCTAAAAATTTTATCAACAACGATTTGGAGACAAAAAATTCCTAAAATTAGAAAACCGCGAGTGTGTCAAAAATGATAAACCACACAATCTTCGGCAATATGATAATTAAAATTGTATACTAATGCGATAAAAAGGCGACATCGCAGATATTGTTAGGCAATTCCATTGTGACATCATTGCATATATAAAAAGTGTATAATATGTAATACCATGAATCGATATGACATGCATATGAGTACTGGGAAATGGCTATCCAAATTATTTCCTCTCGAACTTTTCGCTTTCAGCCAATGTTGCCATTCTGATATTTACGGAGGTGGTTGTATAATCAACCTATCTAACCGCTGACTTAATGATAAAAGTTGCCCCCCACTGTACCAAATTCGGTAGAACCAGTAAAAGTTTGGTAAACTAGCATCTCTTTGGGTTCAAGTTCTGTTATATGGACATAAGCTTGATTTATATCCCAAGCAGCCTTGTAAATGGCAATATTACTGATGGTTGAAAAACTTCACGAGACATAGGTATGTGTATAGCAGTTATTGACCTAACCGATCGCCTAAGCAAATATAGCAAGATGATGGTAGGTTTGATAGACCTCAGCTGATTGATCTGGAATCGACTGCCGACTATATCTATTAACTTTTTATTTTTTGTCCTCCTTAAATAAAGCTAGTCTTGTTATATGTCATTTAAAAAATTAATTCCTTGGCATGTTATGCATATAATATGTGTGCATGATCACTACTTATCTTTAGACTCCCTACAGAGTTTAAAGCGGGAGAAATCTAAAAATAACAATTATATAAGCAAAGCTCCATGGATACTATTCTAGGAAACAGTAGTTTCATAGATGAATTTCTAAAACTTTTAAACGCTATATTTATTTGAAATTGGTTATTAAATATTATGTAATAAAAAAAACGGTAACTTACCACAGATAAGAGCCAATCCGAACAGATCGGTATCTAGCATCCCCTGTTGGGCAAAATGTCGACATGTCTGCAAATACAGTTCTCGCACTCGAGACTTGACCGTGGCCACGAAGTAGAGGGTCTGCTGGTGGAGCAAGTGGAGGGCCAAGAAACGCGCCGAGGGGGGCAAAGCAGCAGCAGCGGGGGGTTTGCACGCGGCCAAGGGGGCGCTCACCGTGCACAGGCCGGCGCGCATCGCCCGCGCATCCTAAGGCCAGCCCGGGCCTGCGCCGACAGGCCGCCCGCAAAGGCTCACCTGAAACAACATACGATTATTAGAGATATGTATTATTAGCTACAAAAAAATCCTAAAGAAGGAAGATTATTGTAAAAATAATTCGAAGCATGCCTGTTTGGGAACCAGTCCAACAACTATGGACTCAAAATATAATGTTGATATATAGTGAACAAGCTCAATAATCGCTTTTTATCATCACCACTAACTCTAGCACCATTACTGACATCTAATTTTGGCTTATTCTATAACTGCCATACATGGTTCATCAACATCGATATTTCATAACTAGAGACACCTCGATAGTTTTTCAGGATTCCGAGTACTTTTTTTACCCGATATCTCAAACGCGATGCAGTATCGATACACGTACCTGCGATGCAGTATCGATACACGATACTTTCATATCGAGTACTAGCATTAATTCTTTCATAATTATTTATATTTCTATTTTTGTCCTTTTTCATAACTAAAGTAATCGAGATATGAGTATCTCTTTTTAATCCTATGATTTACCATTGCTCTCGATAATTTATGTATTTATACATTTTTTAGGTTTCTATGTTCGATCATAGTAAAGAAAAGCTCAATTAATATAATATTAATTATTTATTCACGAAATATTATATTAATTGTCCTTTTCTTTATGCCAACGACCAGCACTGGCTGCATGTCGATTTTAGGGGTGGGCTATTACGAGTTTCCAATACTATTGATATAAAACAAGTATCGATAGTTTGCTTTCGATACCCATTATTTTGGTGTCGATACTAACTTTACTCGTATCGATACAAGCTAGAATTTTAAAATAATACCAAATTCCATTCCTTCCGAGGCGATTAATATGTTGTTGTGGGTTGTGGCCTGATTTTGATTTAACGAAAGAAATGTGGAATTGTCGTTATCAATCTTAATGGTTCCTTTTTCTCTGCTTCTAATTTTTTTTGCGTTTCGGAAATTGGATTAGTATTTTGCAAATTTACTATTACCATTTTTTACTGTTATTATTATGTAATTATTTTAATAAATTTAGGTGCTACTCCGACGAATTTTACATATCCCAATTAGTCCAAATGAAATTAAATCTTAATGCATCAACCGAGGCATCAACTTATATCGATGTATGACGTATGACCGTTTCGATCCTACATATCAATCCCAATATGAGCAAAGTATCAAAGGGGTAATTCTTGAGCCATTGGAACAGATCCCACGTGGGAAGAGAGGATAAATTAGATATGTATTGCATTCTTCAAACACGGGATTGTTTCCATCGAATGCAAATCGATATTAACATCCCTATTACACCTTCTCCTCTCACGTGAGAGCTGTTCCAATGGCTTAAGAATATAAATCCTGGTTGATGATCCTAGGTACGAATAAATGGCAATTGACATCATGATCTGGGCATGTACACGTTATAACGATACATTTATGTGTCTCGTGAGCGCGTATAGACAGGCAAACCGACAATAGATGGATCACGGAATGAAAGGCGACGGATCATGGCATGAAGACCGGCGCAGAGAATAAAGTATAGATCCTCCCATACCCAACGAGATGGGTAGATGCGCCAGAAGCATACTCGAGCAAATAATAAGTACCCAAGATAGAAATCAGGGATAAAAGATAGTCAAACTATTTAGTCCTCCAAAAATATATACTTTTCCATGATGCACACGAGAAAAACCATACTTGTAGTAGCGTTGAGTGGTGCAATGAGGAGGCTTGAAGCAAGCTCGAAAGTTTGCAAAATTCGAGTAATCTATCAATCTGACCTAATCCATTCTGCGTTAAGTGGGGGACTAGGAGCACAACCGAGCAAGTTATTGATATAATCAACCCCATCCTTTGTTGGGCGGGAAGGGGGGAGAAAATTCTGGGAGGGCTTCAGCTAAATTCAGAAGTGCGCATAATTCAAAAACACGTGTTTTATTATAGATTTGTTATTACTCGCGATCAAAATTGTGCAAAATGTGTGCAAGATTTTGGTACAATCAGAAACTTTAAACTCTCATTAGAGAGAGGTAACTTGATCTAACCCAAACTAACACTGGAAAAGACTGGGAGAGATATACACGTTCGGAGTTGGCAAACACCGCGCGCCGCCTAACCGGTTGGAAACAGACAATGAATTAATTTACGAAGTTACAAAAATTAAGTTAATCACCGTTGAATGGCATATATATTGCCTTAAACTTTACAAACACGTTATGAAAAAAAATCTCCACATTATCAACGGGTACTAATTTTCATTAACAAAAATTCGAAATTACTCGCCGACATCCAACCGTGACACCGGACAGCACAAAACATAATGAAGCGGCGACAAAAAATCACTGTTATTATCATGACCATTACGTACTAATTTATTTGAATTAGACACTTCCCAGACGTGATTTTGTCTAGAGGATGCTGCATAGTATTCTTAATTGTCCCACAATAACCATAATTTCCTAAATGCATGGGCGCCCTGTCCATGTAATTGCCGACAGGAATGTTGTCGCTGGCCTTCGGTTATTGGAGAGTTTTAGCTAATATTACCATCTTTGAGGAGTTTGCGCAGTTTGATTTCCTGCGTCCGATTTAGTTGTTGTTCACACTTATTTTTCATTACATAACTATTCTCGGGCGATTAAAAGATCGTCAAACTCAAAGTCAGTAGCGGGTTTAGATCATTTTTATCGCATGCATGCTCATTATGAAAATGAAAACAATAATTGAGTCTAGTTCTTCGTCTTCAGCAACAAACGCTTGAAGAATCTTTTAAATCAAGGAAATATCAAGGAAATAATCCTGAGCGCTGAGGCACCAAATATAAGTCTTTCGTCATAGTCTAAGTGGTCTAAATGGAAATAAAGAAAATGAATATATAATAATATTCCACTTAGTTCTTATGGTGCTTTATCTCTTACGAATTATAAAAATATGAATTATTAAGATTTCAAAATATCCAAACGGTACTCCAAAACCACGAAGAACAAGAACTACACTTAACAATTCATCACAAACGCGGCTCCTTTTTAATACAATAATTATAAAAGCATTTTTCAGATTCCATGATTCCGCTTATTTAGGCACAATATTACTAATAAAAATTCCAATCCTAAAAACCATTTAAGGATAGACAGGAAACGATAAACATTTTTGTCAAGTTTTTGTTAGCACAATTTATGTCTTTTGAATTTTCTCACCTGATTGCTTAATAATCTAAATTGGATACGTACCACGTAGGCGTACATGTGTGTTTGTTGAATAAGTTTACATATATTTGTCAAAAAACTAAGGAATTTTGATTCATAAAAACATATGGCAACTGATAACATTAGTATTGAATAGTTTTTCGATCGGTATTATATATGAAATTGTCAACATGATTTATAACTGATAACATACCCGCGTAATATCTAAGTTGATTACATTTGATTAATTTGCTACAGGTTTGCAATAAATTCTGGAAACCCAGAATCATTTATGAAATTATCAATTTTTAGGAAAGCAGATGAAACCCATCGATTTTCATTTCTAAAATTATGATGTTAACGTCAATTTTTATATGGTTCATGTGTCCGTGTATACCTTGTCTTAAGAGTAATTTCATCTTGGGGACGGTCCACATTTTTTAAAAAATTGAATGATTCGTTAGATAAGAAAGTGTGACACTCTGCGTTTTAGATATATTAGGAATAGTTTGGAAACAACAGCTCTTGATAATTATGAATTTTGAGTTAGTTTGGGTTAAATAATTTAGATAACAGCTTTTAAAAATTCTGAGTATGGTGCATTCAATTTTTGAGCACTTTAGATTTAACATGATTTTAGTAGGTTTCCATGGTAACAGCTATTACAGAACATTTTTACAATAAACTGAACAAAATTTGAAAGGACCAAAATAATTTTCTTTTTTATTAAAAGGTATCTAGACATGTTATTATGACTTTATTGTGTTAGAAATATAAACAACAATATTCAATAATGTGTCAATTTAGATCGTTATAAGATACATAAATTATAAAAATTATTGATCATTAAAAAAATAAATATGTAAAATGGGCAGAAATAGAAATATATTAACCGAGATACAAGAGAAATGACTACAAGACTAAATAAAGGAAAAGTAAACAAACTGATAGACGATGAGGAAAAGCTATTAAAAGAAGGAAGTTAAAGGAATATGGGAAAATATATATAAAACAACTTTTTGAAGGAAGCATATGTTTACTTAGTCTTTGAAATATTGGTTGACCAATATTTTTTTTTGTATACACGTACGTGAAATTGATAATTTCGTAAATAATTCGGAGTTTCGAGATTTTATTGCCTTAAAGAAGAAGAATATTGAAAAGCAATTCAAAGAAATATAAAAATATCGATAAAGATAAGAAAAATATAAGAAAAAAATAATGAATTACTCTGCGACACTCTTCGTTTTAGATATATTAGGAATAGTTTGGAAACATCAGCCCTTGAAAATTATTAATTTTGAGATAGATTGAGTTAGTTTGGGTTATCTATTCTAAATAGATTAAATTAATTAATTTAGATAATATCGGCTTTTAAAAATTCTGAGTATGGTGCATTAAATTTTTGAGCACTTTATATCGTAGAAGATTTTACTAGGTTTCCATGGCAACAACTACTATAGAATATTTTTATACAAACTGAACAAAATTTGAAAGGACCAGCTTAATTTTCTCTTTTTATGAAAGGGTATCTAAAGACATGGTATTATGTCTTTTTCTTTAGAAATATAAACAATAATATTCAAGTTATAAATACATAAATTATAATAATCGATTATTTAAAAACACATATGCAAAATTCGCCGAAATAGAAAGGTTTAATGTTCACCGAAAAACAAAAGAAATGGCTAGAAGACTAAATAAAGGAAAAGTAAACAAAGGGATAGACGATGAGGAAAAGTTATCATTAAAAAAAGGGAATTAAACGAATATGGGGAATATATTTAAAGGAACTTTTTGAAGAAAGTCCATTAATTCTTAAAATTTTTAAAAACTGGTTTTTGGGTTTCTAAGTAGTGCTCTTTCAAATATTGGTTAACCAATATATTTTTTTGCATACACACACGTGAAATTGATAATTTCATAAATAATTCGGAGTTTCGACATTTTATTGCCACAAAGAAGAAGAATGTTGAAAAGCAATTCAAAGAAATATCAAAATATCGATAAAGATAAGAAGAGTATAAGGAAAAAATAATTAATTACTATGCGACACTCTGCGTTTTAGCCATATTAGGAATAGTTTGGAAACATCAGCTCTTGAGAATTATGAATTTTGAGATGGATTGGGTTAGTTTGGGTTATCTATTATAAATATATTAAATAATATCGGCTTTTAAAAATTCTGCGTATGGTGCATTAAATTTTTCAGCACTTTATATCGAAGAAGATTTTACTAGGTGTCCATGGCAACAACTACTATAGAATATTTTTATACAAACTGAACAAAATTTGAGACGACCAACATAATTTTATCTTTTTATGAAAGGGTATCTAAAGACATGGTATTATGTGTTTTTCTTTAAAAATATAAACAATAATATTCAATAATGTGCCAGTTTAGATCGTTATAAGATACATAAATTAAAATAATTGATTATTTAAAAACATATATGCAAAACTCGCAGAAATAGAAAGCTTTAATGTTCACCGAAAAACAAAAAAATGGCTAGAAGATTAAATAAAGGAAAAGAAAACAAAGTGATAGACGATAAGGAAAAGGTATCATTAAAAGAAGTGAATTAAACGAATATGGGGAATATATATAAAACTTTTTGAAGGAAACTCATTATTTCTTTAAATTTAAAAAAAATGCTTTTTGGTTTCTAAGTAGTGCTCTTTGAAATATTGGTTGACCAATAATATTTTTTTTTGCATACACGCACGTGAAATTGATAATTTCCTAAATAATTCGGAATTTCGAGATTTTATTGCCACAAAGAAGAAGAATGTTGATAAGCAATTCAAAGAAATATAAAAATATCGATAAAGATAAGAAAAGTACAAGAAAAAAATAATTAATTACGCTGCGACACTCTGCGTTTTAGATGATATTAGGAATAGCTTGGAACATCAGCTCTTGAAAATTATTAATTTTGAGATAGATTGGGTTAGTGTGGGTCATCTATTCAAAATATATTACCTACGTTCATGGTAACAGCTATTATAGAACATTTTTATATAAACTGGACAAAATTTGAAAGGACCAAAATAAATTTCACTTATACTAAACTAAATAAAGGAAAAGTAAACCAACTGATAGACGATAAGGAAAAACTATCATTAAAAGAAAGGATTTAAAGGAATATATAAAAAATATATAAAACAACTTTTTGAAGAAAGCATACCAACACTTCCTAAAACAAATAATAATAGAAAATAGTAAACGTCAATTTTTGTAAATACTAACATGGTTCATGTGCCCGTGTGATATCTTATTTGAAAAGTAAGTTTATCTTGAGTACGGCCCACAATTTCTTTTAAATTAAATGATTCGTTTACAGATGGCAACACATTAATTCTATAAATTTGGAAAAAATGTTTTCTGAGTTTCTAAGTAGGTAGTGTTAATTGGAATATGGGTAACTAATGATTTTTCTTGCATGCACGCACGTGCAATTGACAATTTCGTAAATAACTCGGGGTTTACAGACTTTATTGCCACAGAGAATGATAAAAAATAACTCACAAGAATGTAAAAATATCCGTAAAGATAAGAAAAGTTATGGAAAACAGAATTTATTACTCTGTAACATTCTGCGTTTTAGATATACATCGAATCGAATTCTGAGTATGGTGTATTCCACTTTTGAGCACTTTATATTTAACATGATATTAGTAGGTTTGCATGGCAACATTTGTTATAGAACATTATTAGAATAAACTGAACAAAATTTAAAAGGACCAAAATAATTTTCTTTTTTATGAAAAGTTATCCAAAGACATGCTATTATGTCTTTTTTTGTTAGAAATATAAACAACAATATTCAATAATGTGCCGCCAGATCGTTATAAAATATATAAATTATAATAATTGATTATTTAAAAAATAAATATGCAAAATATGCAGAAATACAAATCTTCATCGAAAAACAAGAGAAATGGCTGGAAGAGGAAGACTAAATAAAGGAAAAGTAGACAATTAGGAAAATTTATCATTAAAAAAATGGAATTAAAGAAATATAGAAAAATATATAAAACACATTTTTTACGAGAGCATACCAGCGCTTCCTAAAACAAATAATAAAACTGGGCGCAAGACATTATGACAGAAGAGATAGACAAGACATTAAAATAACTAAAAGAAAATAAATTAGCCGGACTTGACGAAAAATCCCGCAATTATTATTCCTAAAGGTAATACATCGAAGAATATTATAAAAACAGCCGAGAACAAATAATATCACATAAAAATAGTTTCAGAAATGCGTTTGGCATATGAGAAGCTCTATTTGTCATCCAAGGTCTGTTTTGTGGACTACCAAAGAGCTTTTGATGAAGTTCAACATCATACACGGAGGATATATTAAGAAATATTGGATTACAAAGCAAAGATCTAAGGATTTTTATAAACGTGTAGTGGAATCGGTAAAAGTAATATTGGGACGAGAAACACAGGTAAGATAAGAGATAAGGCAGGCACTGATATTTAACATCTGTTCAGAGCACATTTTAGAATACCCCTAGAGGAAGTAGATGAAGGAATTCTGTTGAATGAGGGGAGGATATTTGTAAACATGCCCGATGATCGTCCACCTGATTTCACTGAAAATCGAAGTCAATTCGACAAAAATTCACCTAAGAATATATTGAGCCCTGAACAGGTAAAGTAATTTCCAAAGGCAGGTGCACGACAGAACAAGAAGAAATCAGGCAGCCTGCTATTTTTTATAGGATATGTATGGTAAACGAAGCACTCTAACAGGAAAAAGAACGCATTAATGAAAAGAAACATCCCCAACCAAGAAAAAAATAGCTGATAAGAAAGAGATGATACAAAAGGATGGTGATATGTAGAAAAGTTTGCGTGAAGTTATCTAACAAGGTTAATAAAATGGGAGAATAGAAATGTCCCTTCTTTAATGCCGCTATTTGTATTTTGCATCTCAGAAGAAAAGGATCAGCCAATTGACCCTATCAGGTAAGACAACTGGCTTCAAAAACGGGGTTTCTTCACTTACATAGAACGAGCAATAAAGCTCGCCAGAAATTGGAAAGCAACTGGGTCTGATGAAGTGAACACTGAGACAGGCCATAAAGAATAACAGCCCTGACAAAACTTTTTAGCTCCATCTACGAGACCGGAATAATACCGACGGATTGGCTGAAATCAACATTCGTCATGATTCCAAAAAATACCAGAGTCACCAAATGTAATGATGATCGAACAATAAGTCTAATGAGCCATTTTTTGAAGATATTTTTGAGTACGAGAAGAGGAAGATTTGCGTTCAAAAAAGATAATATGTTAAAAGCGGTCAAAAATTAGTTAAGTAAGTTCAATCTCCTTTACATATTGAGTATTCAAAATCATATACGACAAATTTTATCTTCTCTGTCCACAATAGAATATGCCCTAAAGCGTTTTCCATTTCCCTGTACATTAAAACATGCATAAGTGTATTTCAACATGATGATATGTATGATCTCCGCTATTTTGTATAAACTACATATTAAAACATAACAAATTATTTAGCTCCTACTAGGAAATATGTTGATGCTTTTTCTACTAGTACTTAGTACTACAGTTATATGTTCTCTCTTTCCTTTAAATTTTCCTATTTAATTTTCATAGCAATGAAATAAACAACCGTTTCGAATTGCGAAATGGTGTTATACATATAATTTCTAGCTAATTAGCAATGTCCTAACCATGTCTATAGGTCAGAATATTTGTACCTTCAGGTTAATCACGTTTTTTTTGTCGTTAAAATTTTTATTCTATCCAACAAATAAATATTCTCGTCCAAACGTCTGGAAGCTCATCGTTAACGTAAAACCGTTACCAGTCTCATAAAAAAACGAACTGAAACGGTCCATGTATGGCAACCAAGCTAAAAATGGAAAGTGTTTATATTGCAAAGAATAGCCGCTGAATTAAAAATATCGACGCATTGGAATCGCATTCACATGTGCATTTCACCGCATTCATTGATCAACTTTATACGATCATTGTCTCGAAAATCGCAAGAACTAGTTTTTCGAAACGAGTATTATATGGATGCAACCTACGTCCCACGTTCAGCAGCAGACTTGGTACTTGTTTCATGTTTGTACTCGAGACTTAAAGCGAAGTGAGGTGCATCCGAATTCCGATGTTCGAAAAAGTTTTAATTTTCGCATATTTAGATCCGAATTTCCTATTCGAAATACCCTCTAATATGACATTAACAGGGAAGTTAGTTCAACAACAAACCTAGAAGAATTATATATTTTCCTTGGTTTGGGTTTTCATAACAGACGTGAAATCTTCAAAAATTACGAACAACAACTATTATTATTATACGAGTAAAAACACCATATGAATTACTAAAACAACCGACTATAAAGAGGAACCTGAAACAGTTGGAAATAGAGCAGTGAAAGAAATGTTCTGATAATTGCATTTTGACACTTAAAAGCAGAAATGATAGAAAATAATGAAGATCTTAAGAAAGCGAGGAAAGCTTTCGGTGGGGGTTGGGGTTATTATTTGGGATTAGGTCATAGTAGAATGGCAGAAGCCGCAGAACAAAATTAGTGATTTTATGAGATGACATAATTTAGTTTACGGAAATTACTCCACTAAGACGTCCTGAGAAAACTCACCAGATTAGAAATATTGATGAATAGGCCAAAGCAACACAATATACACAGCTTGCAATATCATGCAAGCATGTATGTCCTCATTGAGCTTTGATGATATGGCAGAAGATTTTGACAAGGAATTAAAAAATTTAATAAATTTAGCTAAATCAGAGATTAAAAGTTACGAGTAATTACAGTGCTTCAACATCAACGTAAGATTGAAAAGTAAGGGTTAGTTTGATGGATCGGAACCTCCTAGTTACCACAAACGCAACGTAAAAGCTAGGTCCACCATAGTTTTGATACAAAAAAAAATCAGAACCTTGAGTTAGAGCAGAAATTCAGAATCAATTATCTCAAATTAAAACTGCTGTGGGATAATCCAAACTAATCCAAATAAGCTATAGAAGCTCCTAACAATCGTAGTAGCACCAAATAGTTGACCATCAACAAAACTACATAAGATGAGAGGTTGTAACGAGAGTATAGCACTACAATACCTGGCCTGCTGGATAAATGAAGGCTGGAACCTAACTCAGGATATTCGTAGTAGGATGGAAGATGCCAGAACATTGTTTAAGAAAATGAGCACCATGCAGAACATAAGTGTAACTTGTCACCCACTTACGTTGTTTTAATATAAGAGTTAGAGAAAAAATGTTTATACCAAAGTTGATGTATTTTTTCCGAATTATCTTTTGGATCTATCAACATAAATTAACGAAGATCGCAAACCAAAGAAACTAAACCAACTAATTAAGTAGTGAGAAAAGGAGCTGAAATCAATATTTATGCATTTTTTGTTTAATCAAACGTCATGACGTCAGCACTGAAAACAGAATATAATATTCTGTATTGGTTTTATTTTTATGGATAACACTGCTTTAAAAGAAAACAAAAACAAATTATTTTCTGTTTTTCCGTGCTGGGGTTTCAGTGCTAGATTTTAGTGAGATTGGTGAATCTACTAACATTTTTCACCCCCTAACTGGACCAATATCCTAGCTACAAATGATAAAGGATCATTCTAGATATATTAGCTCAACATTCAACGATTAGCTGAATAGCCTTCCGCACTAAGGGATCTCAGTACCTGCGGGCGATGTCTGGCTAACTAATACCAAACTCGACAGTTTTAGATGTATTGTCACAAGTGTGGAACGACAGATTTTGGCACGGGGACAATAATTTAATTCTTATGGTTAGGTTTTTGGACTAATTGTGATCGAGGTTTTCTCTGTCATGCTCTTTTCCCTCGTGAAATTCAGGCTGAGTTTGACACGATTTCTCTCTAATTAATAAAGTCGGTGTATTACAAAATTGTGGTTTGCTTTACATACCACACCTTATTCGTCAAACTTCCCTAATTTTGTTAAAGTCGGGCGCATTTTGGATAAGTAAAATTGTGCAAGGTACAGTTATAACACAACGTAGGTATTTATTGTTAATCTGTTTTGACGTTCATTGGCCAAATAAAGACAAAGCACAACTTATCTCATTCAACCTTGTTGAACGAACCCAGGTATGTCATACTACAATTCTGAAAAAGAATATCGAAAGGAAACAGATTTATTTGAAAAAATAAATTGATATCTCGCAGAGATTTTGAGTTCATTATTTTTTCACTGTTTTTGTCCATAACACGCTTATGGAAATTTTTTAGTATGAAAAGTATAGACACCATTTTGAAAGAGAATAGAGAAAATTGAAATGAGAGATATTTATTTGATTTTTTTATATCTCGCATATTATTTTTCCACAATGTTGTTCATACCAAGCTTATGAAGTGTTTTAATAAAAAAATATACACAATATTTTAAAAGAGAATATTGAAAAAAAATACTTGAATTTTTTTTGGTATCTCACATAGTTTCTGAGTTTAATTCTTTCCATTATTTTGTCCATAAATTCCTTAGGGAGCGTTTTTAGCAAAAAAATTATATAGTAGTGTTACGGCTAACCTAACAACCATCCGAACGTTTTTGTGCTACCCTATACAACTAGCCGCCGTGCCCCTCGCTACTTTGTCTGTATGAGTCATCACCCGGCCGGTTGCGAACAGGTTCGCTGGAATTATCTCGATGGCATCGTCGAGATCGTATAGAGTGGCTCGGAATACTTCCCGAATATTCGTGATAGATTTAAGATTATATATAAGCAGACCTAAGGCGAATGTTAGTCAGTCGGTTAGTTAGTTCAGTTCAGTTAATCATTGAGTATTGAATAGATATTAGTAGTAAAGTTATAAGACTAATTTAGTGAGTTAAATTGTATACAGTGGTAGTGAATAAAGAGAGTATTAGTTGAAAATAGCAAAGTTGTAATTCTGTTAAGAACCCACGGGAAAAACGTAACATTTGGTGTCAGAAGTCGGATTGTGAAGGGACCGGACTAGCGAAGTATTTTTCGAGGAAAGAAGTACAAGTACGTCAACGAGACCGTTTCATTGGTGGATTCTGGTAAAATTTTATACCATTCTATGGTCAATACAAGGCAACAAACGGCGGAAATGGAGCAAATAAATAAAATGTTGGCCGATTTTATGGATAATTTAAATGCTGAGAGGCGAGCCGATCGGGAAGAGGAAGAACGTAAAAAGCAGATAGAACAGGACCGGCTTCAGAAAATTTTTCAAGATCAAGAAGACAAAAGGCAAGCAGAACAGGACCGGCTTCAGAAAATTTTACAAGACCAGGAAGATAAAAGGCAAGCAGAACAGGACCGTCTTCAGAAAATTTTGCAAGACCAAGAAGACAAAAGACAAGCGGAACGGGAACAGGAGGAACGTAGAAGGCAAGCAGAACAGGACCGGCTTCAGAAAATTTTAAAAGACCAGGAAGACAAAAGGCAAAAAGAACAGGACGACCGGCTTCAGAAAATTTTACAAGATCAAGAAGATAAAAGGCGAGCAGAACAGGACCAGC
>MU183143.1:134764-156339 GCA_016904865.1 Pissodes strobi
ATAGCAAAGTTGTAATTCTGTTAAGAACCCACGGGAAAAACGTAACAGTAGTTTAAAAAGAACAGTTTGCTCGTACAAATTGTTTCGCTAAGTCGCGTAGCTTCCGAGATATCCAGTGGCCATGAATTTGGACTAGGTGGTCTAAATTGTTTATACTATGTCTCACTTTGCTATTTTGTCTCCGTATGCTTTAAATCACAAGGCAATCCCAATTTTCTGACTTCTTTTACTTTTCCAGCGATCTAAGGCCAAATTCAGATCATTGGAAAAGTTAAAGAAGATGCTGAGTATGAGTGGATCATATTTGTCGCTTACTTTTTCTCTGTATCTCTATACTGTAAGAGATTACAGAGTGATACAGGCGTCCGAATATCATAAAATCTCAACTTTCATAAGTTTTTTTTTTGAAAAATGTCAATTTAAGGGAATAACCATTGGATTCTTATGGTCAATTAAAATTATCGAGAGTTTCCCTTAATAAGTTTTTCTTTAAAAGGTCGAGTTTATTTTTTAAAGTTGATGTGATTCCAGGGAAAAATTAGAGTGTTTCCTACAACAAGAATGTGGAGATGAAATTTTTGTTTAAATAAATGTGTGGTTAAAATGTCGAGAAATGCTTCAAATTAATTATCTTATTTTTTTTTTATTAATGCAATGATTGGCGTTTTTTGTTTAAAAATTAAAGTGTTTCCTGCAATAAAAATGTAGAAACAACATTTTTTCTTCTATTTACTTCAAGCATGTTTGTTTAAATAAATGTGTCTTTAAAATGTAGTTAAACACCTCAAATTGATTACTCAATCTTTTTAATGCAATGATTGTTGTTTCTAGCGGAAAATTAAAGTATTTCCTACTTTAAAGTCTTGGTCTTGCTTTTTCGAAAGACCAAGACCAAGACCAGTCTCGCTCATCACTAATTGCTTGGCGTGTTTCTAGAAAAAAAATTTAAGTGATTTCTACAATACAAATGTAGAAACAAAATTTTTTCATGTATTTATTTCATGCATGCAAAGGCAAAGGAAATAAATGTGTCTTTAAAATGTCCGGAAATGCTTCAAATTAATTATTTTATTTATTTAATGCAATAACTGGTGTTTTTCTGGAGAAAAATTGAAATGTTTCCTACAATAAAAATGTAGAACACACATTTTTTCATCTATTTGTTCAAGCATGGATGTACCTTAAATGTCGGGAAATGCTTCAAAATAATTATTTTATTTTTTCAGTGCAAATGATTGGCGTTTTTCTACACAATAAGTACAAATTTTCCCTTCAATAAAAATGTAGAAATAACAAGGATGTTTGTTTAAATAAATGTGCCTGTTAAATGTCGAGAAAAGCTTCAAATTAATTATTTTATTTTTTTGAATGCAGTGTTCCCTACAATAAAAATATAGAAACATAATTTATTCAGTGTGTAAATAAGTGTGTCTTTAAAATGCTGGGAAATTCTTGAAATTAATTATTTTAATTTTTGAATGCAATGATTGGCGTTTTTCTAGAGAAAAGTAAAGCATTTCCTACAATAAAAATGTAAAATCAACATTTATTTATCTATATACTTCAAGCATGTTTGTTAAAATAAATGTGCCTTTAAAATGTTGGGAAATGCTGCAAAATAATTCTCTTATTTTTTAATGCAATTGACTGGCGTTTTTCTGGAGAAAAATTAGAGTCTTTCCTACAATAAAAATGTAAAAACAACTTGTTTTCATCTATTTACTTCAAGCATGTTTGTTTACGAGTAAATAAATGTGCCTTAAATGTCGGGAAATGCTTCAAAATATATATTTTAATTTTTAGTGCAATTGATTGGCGTTTTTCTACAGGAGAATTAAAAGTTTTTCCTACAATAAAAATGTAGAAACAACAAGCATGTTTGTTTAAATAAATGTGCCTTTTATATATAGAGAAATGCTTCAAATTAGTTATTTTATTTTTTGAATGCAATGGATTGGCGTTTCTCTAGAAAATAATTAAAGTGTTCCCTAGAATAAAGATGTAGAAACATAATTTTTTCATCTATTTACTTAAAGCATGTTTGCTTAAATAAATGTCTCTTTAAAATATTGGGAAATGCTTCAAATAAATGATTTTATTTTTTTTTGAATGCAATGATTGACGTTTTTCTAGAGAAAAACTAAAGTATTTTCCACATTAAAAATATAACCATGTTTGTTTAAATAAATGTGTCTTTAAAATATCGCTTCAAATTAATTATTTTATTCTTTTAATGCAATGATTGGCGTTTTCTAGAGAAAAATTTACGTTTTTCCGACAATAAAAATGTAAAATTAACATTTTTTTGTCTACTTAGTTCAAGAATGTTTGTTTAAATAATTGTGCCTTTAAAATGTTGGGAAATGCATCAAATTAATTCTTTTATTTTTAATGCAATTGACTGGCGTTTTTCTTGAGAAAAATGAAAGTGTTTCCTACAACAAAAATGTAGATTTTTTTTTTAATAGTTTTACTTCAAGCATGTTTGTTTAAATAAATATAGCTTTAAAAAAGGGAGGGGGGGGGGAAGCTTCAATTGAATTATCTTATTTTTTAATGCAATTGACTAGAGCTTTTATGGAGAAAAATTAGAGTATTTCCTAAAATACATTTTTCATCTATGTGGGTGTTTACTGAAACGATTAAAAACCAATTGAGAAACAAAAGATACGTTCGTGGAATTGATTCAAATATTTGACTATCAATTCATACTAATCAATTTTAATTAAAAGGTAAAGCTTCTAGAAGCTGATAGTTTTTTAATCAAATCTATATCACTACAAACAGTTCCTGGTACAATAACATTTGGGTAGAGGGGCAATATAAGAACTTATTTTCGCTTATTCAAGTTTAAATAATTTTACATAATTCCATTTTAATTGATCTTCGAAAGTGTATTCTTACAAAAAAATATTATTATTAAAATTAAATCTTTTAATTTACACTTGATAATTATGTTTGATTCTACCAGGAGATCAATCTACCAATACAGCTATATACTACATTATCAGCTGTTTTTTAATAAACTATAAAATTGCATATATTAAAGCTTTGACATTTTAAAATACAATTTAAAAGCCAACGAGGAATTTTACACGAATGGGTTGTGCTGGTAGGCATTATTATGCTCTCGTCTCAGGTCGGGCAGCCAACCATGAATGGAATGTTGAATAATTTCATGTTAGATGTTGCTTCTGGGGAACCGGTCGTCAAAACCAGCATTTTTTGGTTATTTTCTCTCGAGACCCTTATTATTTTTAAATTAAAGTTCATCTTGGAATTAAAGAATTGTTGTTGAGAAGTCATGTATTTTTCCTCCTCCTTTTTTGCCCCGTGGTTAAAAGTAAATAATAAATACAATTTTGTAATTTAATCATTAGGTACTTATAATGTATATGGATGGATGGAGTTCTCTAAACTTTGTTGTTGTCGGGTTTACAATTCTGTTATGATTATCATTATATAGAAGGTTCTTAGAACAAAGCACCATAATGGATTTCATGGACCAATGGATTTCCCAAAAATTTAAAGATGTTTTAACTTAAAAATGTAAGTATTTTTTACCCTTGCGCCAAACTTTTGGAGAATGCTTTGGCAATATGTAAATTTCTGATATCATAATAGTATAATATACAGAGCGGTAAACAAAACACTGCATTTATTTTAAAATGTTAACAATTTTTTAAAGCATTCTTCAATATTTACGCTTATTACCAAAGCCCATGTATTAAAAGAAATAAAATAAGTTCGGACGATTTTTGATAGCGTGGCCAGTTTTGAACATATAATTTTTTTTCCTGAAAAATTTGAGGTATCTGTGTATCTGACTCTTTTTAATTTACAATTATATATTTTTTAAAAAGGGTCACTTTGTTGACATTCAAAAAAAATGTTCACCATAGGTCGAATTTCCCGTCCATATATCTTTTTTAGTTTTGTAGATATGATGTCCGAAAACAGTCAACAAATTTTGCTTACAATGTTAACCGGTTCCAGTGTCCAGCACTTTAATATACTTTCAAAAAAATTATGTTTCATTTAAGTACTTTCCTTCAATAAATCAATAATAGGAAATTAATTATTAATATATTCACTGCCGTGTGGAATTGCTAGTCCTCCATCGGGCGCCTCCCCAGATGGCGGATAGGGGAAAGGGGGAAGTTAAATACACAGGGTGGACCAAAATTAGTACCGACGACGTAGGGAAGCAGCAGCGTCGGAACTGAGTAGAAGCAAAAGGAAGATGATTCCAGCATGGCTCACACTCAGAAATTTGAAGGAGAAGTCAGAACGACTCAATCAGCTGCAAGACTGCGATGAGGAAAGGAAGGGGAAACCACCTTATCACAATTCCCGAGTACAATTAACATGGCAGAAGACAATATAGAAACGGCACTCAGTCCCCGGCAGCCTTTAAATGGGCAGAGGGTGCGAAGAATCCCCGGGAGGATTAAAATTGGTACATGGAATGTACGAAGTATGTATGAAGGCGGTAAATGACATAATATTGTAGGGGAAATTAAAAGACTGGGAATCGATGTACTAGGTGTCAGTGAAACCCACTGGCCTGGCACTGGACAATGTATAATGAATGCTCATACACTTTACTACTCTGGAAATGACACCACACGACACAGAAATGTAGTCGGCATAATTGCCACCCCAAACATCAGACCAACAGTTAAATCCTTTCTGCGACAGAATGCTGCTGCTGCTGAAGCTGAAGGCATATCGGCCGGACAACATAATCCAAGTATACGCTCCGACAGCTGATAAAGATGACCTAATCATATAAGACTTTTACGATCAACTGGAAACACTGATTAAACTAACAAAGAGGAATGAGGTTACACTGATAATTGGCGACTTAAATGCAAAAGTTGGAAGAGGACGAATAGCAGATGTCGCTGGCGATCTTGGACTAGGAATCAGAAATGATAAAAGAGACCGTCTGGTACGCTTTTGTCAGGGACAGGAGCTGGTGCTAAACAACACGTTTTTTAAACTACCGCCGCGTAGGCTCTATACATGGAAATCCCCAGCAGATTCGGTGGAGAGAGTCGTGAGAAATCAAATTGACTTCATCATGATACCAAAATGATATAGAAATGCAATAAAATCAGCAAATACCTATCCAGGTGCAGAAGTTCGTTCCAATCATAATCCACTCGTATGCAAGCTGGAAGTTAAACTGAGGCGTCTTAGAAGAGATCTAACAATACCAAAATAGACATTAAAAAGCTCCAGAACCCTGCCATAACGCAGCAAGTAAAGGAATTTTTAAATACAAATATAACAGGTCTACAATGGATCAAAATCAAAGACGCAATTGAAGAGACAAGCACAACATTTTTAAAGCAAGACCTAAAAAGAAAAATGAATGCATAAAAGATGAAATCATTGACATGATGGAAGAAAGAACTAGTTACAAGAATAAAGATTAAACAAAATTCCGAGAAATTCACAAGAACATAAGAAAGAAAATAAGAAAGGAGAAGGAATGCTGGCTGGCGGGAAAATGCAACGATATCGAGCTGTGTGAAAAGAGATATGACTACCATAACATGCATAAAAAAGTTAGAGAATTGAATACCAAAAAGAAGTCTATTGGACGAGGATGGGAACCTAATATCGGAAAACTCTGAACTTATAAACATGTGGAAGATTTACATAGAACAACTTTTTGATGACAGAACGTACAAACGATTACTCATATAATGATGACATCTCTGGACCTCCAATTCTACGATCTGAGGTAGAGAAAGCTATATGGCCTTTAAAGAACGACAAAAAACCAGGTCCGGATAATATACAGGGTGAAATACTAAAATTAATGTGTGAAACAGATAACCAATTTCTTGATATTCTTACTAAGCTTTTCAACAACATATATAATAGAGGGGAGATCCCTGAGGAATGGCTACAGTTGCCATACCTAAAAAACCAGGTGCGAAATATTGCGAACAACACCGCCTGATAAGTCTGATGAATCATATAACGAAAGTATTTACAAAAATCGTACAAAGCCGAATATATACGACATGTGAAATGAAGATTTCCGAGACACAGTTCGGCTTCCGTAATGCACTGGGCACAAGGAAAGCGATCTTCAGCTTGCAGGTTCTCATCCAAATATGCAGAGATATGAACAAAGACGTACACCTGTGCTTTATCGATTTTCCAACGCGTTTAACAAGGTCAAACACGAAAAACTTATCGAGGTTCTCAGAAAAACCGGTGTTGATGGCTGATATGTATTGGAGCCAAAACGCAAAAATTAAAGTTGATAACTCGCTCAGCAGTGGAATTGCTGTCAGAAGAGGAGTGAGACAGGGTTGCATTCTGTCAGCTCTCTTGTTCAACAAATATATACTCTGAAGAAATGTTCAGAAAAGCTCTAGATGAAACATCAGATGGCGTCAAAATAAATGGAGAAACGGTTAACAACATCAGGTATGCGGACGACACAGTACTAATAGCAAATGACAATGAAGAACTACATAGAATGATGCAAAACATATACTCAGCAAGTGAATAATATGGACTCTATCTGAATACATCAAAGACGAAATGGATGATCATTAGCAAAAGTCAACATCGGAAATACGATCCCGAATAGAAAAGGCTCGAGCTACGTTTAATAACATGAAGAAACTATTCACTAACAAAGATATTACTCTACAACTAAAACTAAGGCTAGTAAGCTGGTATATATTTTCTGTTTTGTTCTACGGGGTGGAGACTTGGACTATAACAGAGGCCACCCTAAAAAAACTGGAATCCTTCGAGATGTGGGTGTATCGGCGCATTCTGAAAATACCCTGGATGGACCACATCACGAACGCGGGAGTTCTACAGAGACTGGGGAAAGAGAAGAAAGTCATCTTTACAGTGAAAAAGCGGAAGTTTGAGTACTTTGGCCACATCATGAGACACGATAAATACCGCCTGCTGCAGCTGATTGTGCAGGGCAAGGTAAATGGTAAGATGGGACCAGGAAGAAGACGACATTCATGGATGCACAACCTGCGCCAGTGGTTTCGACTGTCGTCTGTGGATCTGTTTAGGAATGCCGTGCATAAAATTAGAATAGCCTTGTTAATAGCCAACGTCCGAAACGGATAGGGCAACAGAAGAAGAAGAATATATTCATTTGGCACGACCTATATTGTGCAGATTGTGAGGCAAAAAAAAGTCCATATATTTTTCCACCTACCTATAGCATTTATTTTAATAGTTATTTTTCGTGAGTCGCCAAGATTTATTACCAGAACAGATTGTAAATAAATCGTTTATATGGTTCCTTTATCAAATTTTCCATTCACTACGAATTCCAAATATATAAAAAGCAGATGTTCACATCCTAATAAAGTGTTAATGTAAATTTTATTGTTGTTCTGATGCAACAGATTCACTAAGGATAATTTATTCATCTACTAAAGCCGTGAATGCGTTTTAATACTAAATATTTTATTTGTTTAACATCCTATTAAAATACCTTGCCAAAGCTGAGAACAAGCCTATAATTAAAAATGTTTGTAATTACACCAACAACAATTACCTCTCCACAAAGGAAAACGGATGATAAAATTAATTAAATTACTCCCAGGAATTTCCTGTATACGAAGGTAGGAACTGCAAGATTGTAACATTGTCTAAAACAAATAACATCTCATAACATTAATTATTAATAAGACAAGTTCGTAGATAATGATTTTACATTCCGTTCCATATTGAAAAAAGAAAAATTACCGGCAGCAATATCGTAGGAACTTATCTACTATGCTTTAATGGGCATAGCGAGAAAGAGCAGCATGCCATAAAATAAGTATGTGAACGTTTTGACTTTATTTGCTTAAACCTTGGGTCTGGTGGCGTATAGGTATCTCCGATTTTACAAAAAATAAAACCTGCACTAGCAAGAGGGTTTCTTAGTTTAAACGGAAAAAATAGCGTACTTGTGAACTACACCAGAAGTGAAAATTCATTCGCACAAAACCGAGTATTTTATTTTATGCAAATTCGCTGACACGATGGGTAGAATATATTATACATGAAACATTGGACCGTTCAGCGATCGACTTTTGTCAGCAAAAGATAGGCGAGTTTAGCGCTCATGACATGGAAGAGACGAAGATAAAAGATGGTTATCCCATGCTTGGTTCCAATTGTGGACGAGCTGGTGGCCTCGCCGATCTCCATCTCTACTTTCATTGCCGTTCGCCGTATCACATATTTTGTTACTTTTATAACACGTTTGAGCCGAAAAAAGACATCGCAACGTTGGAACTGAATAAAAAATAACTTTGCCCACTAATAGGTTAGAAAGGTGATTCTAATCTACAGTGCATTTGAGCCGATAAAAAAGCCTCCAAAGTTTCAGATTTGAAACAAATTTGCAGTACCACTTAACGTTGGAACTGAATAAAAAACTTGCAACACGTTTTTTTCTCTTATTAAAGTTTAAAAACAAAGTAAAGATTTTTTTTAATTAAAAAGGAACCTAGCCCCGAAGAGTTGTATTGCAAATGCCAGGTCCCTGTAGTGGGGTCGTTTAAGCGCCACCCGTTCTAGCCAACTAAACGGAAAAAGCTCTGGGGTGGCTTACAACTAGGTATGTGTGCCCTAATAGCTGCACAGATTTTAAATGTGCAATGATAACATGTAGCAATGATCGACCACAATAATTAAATCAAATGAGTCGATAAGTCAATAAATGGACAAAACTAGAATCAAACTATTGAAAGCGTGGCTGTCGATGCTTGATTCATATTATAAAGAGAGAAACTTCACAGCGGTTATATTACTTGATAAATGAATGAAAAGAATAAAATTATTAAGCCAACGTTTGACTTATCTTAAAAAGAGAGAAAATTCAAAGCAAACAGATTAACTACTCCCGAGGGGAAGATCTATCCGAGGTCTCGATAGCTCAATGTCGAGATTGGCTGATAATTTCTGCTGGCAAAGCCTGCTTCCAACCTACTAGAAAAAGGTGGTTCTAGCCTGCAGGCTGCAGGTAAAAGTAGTGGTCCTCCAGTAAAGGTTGTGGCCCTCCAATAAAAGTTGTGGTCCTCCAGAAAAACCCTGAAATAACCCACTGCACATTAGACAAAGTTCCCTTCCTTTAATAAAAACCATAGCCCCCTTGCATAATAATATCTTCTTTATAAAACAAATTCCCCAAAAAAAAACCATGGACTTGCAATGCTCATCAGCAAATAAAAGAGATACTAAGGTTCAGACAACTTGAATATAAAAAAAGATAGGGATGAATCACCCCTAAAAGAAAATATAAACTTCCCCATACGATCAAAACTCAAGCTACATTAAAATAAAAATTCAGATTTGATAAAATGGAGTAGATAAGATAACACATGGGATGCAAAGCAAATGGCGGTATAAGCACAAAACTGGACCAATAATTACCTCGTTAGTATGTGTGAGGGCTAGGGAAATTCGACGGTCTCAATCTTATCTGACGAACGTGAAAAGCCTCTAGAAATAATGGGGAAAAACCGTTAGCGTCATGGCGTCCACGCACTTCACAGGCAATAAAAAAAGATTAATTCCAGAGAAAAACTCACCTAGTACAGTATGTAGATCCCGAAAAATCGGTCGTGTCAAAACACCAGGAGATTCCACAATATATCCCCAATAAATGGGTTGAATTAAATCACAAACTAAATGTGGAGTCTATACGACTGCACTAGCAAACATTCATCTCGTCTTGAAAGGGAATCTCAAAAGAACTCTCGATTGGTTTCCGTCAATTTGCCTACAAGCTTAAATGCTACGTCAAATCAGCAAGTAGTGATGTGCTGAAATATGTCTAGTGATTTTGATACAAGGAATAGTTCTGAGATAATAAAAGCCTTAGTTCTCGTTTATTAGGATGATAAACGACGGCGGAAGCCATAAATATTGGGCTAAAATTAAATTTTTCAAGAAATGCTAGGAAATACCCCTACGAAAATGATAAACCTTTAAAAAACTAAATCGAGAGCGACAATCGTATAAAGCAATAAATAAATTTAAAAGCAGAGGTCCCAAAACGATCTACCGATCTTCAGAAATGGCGGCCGGTAATTGGTGTTCCGCAACCAAGGGGTTCCCAAAAGGTTATGGAATATTCACACCGTCAGTAAAATATGGATCGACGAATCTACTGCAGCGTATTTGTGAGTTTTATTAACAGAATTCTTAAAAATATAAAACGTTTTGCTGGCTGTTCCACGATAATATAATATAAATCAAACCAAGCTATTCTAATAATAATGTGCATCGCTTATCAACTAAAATAAATAGAGTCACAACGTGTTATAAAAGCTAATACAAATATATCCTTAATCTATACTTAGAATAGAGTTAATTTACATTAAGAAAAGCGGCAATTTCAAGAGAATTGTTAGCAAATCGAATCAATAAATTTAGAATTAATAAACCGATGAGTACAAAATACAGCATCTTTTTCCCTAAATGCGGCATATAAATGAAATTCAAAAATATTTGACATTGGCAAAATTGAACTGTTACAAACTTCGCCCACTAATGGGTTAGAAATGTAATTCTAATCTACAGTGCAGGGTGCAGGGGTAGCACAAATCCTTTCTAAAGTGCCATAAGTAGGTTATTAATAATCTCTTATCTAGTATTCAAGTTCAATTTAATCCTTTCATAAGACCTAAGAAAAAAATATCTATCATTATCTTGTAAATATTCAATCGTATTACTGGTTGATAATATATATCGATACCCATTGTTAATAAGCTAGGTAGTATCTAACACTATCTAAGAAAGGCCAAGCCTTTGACACTATTACAAAGAAACTTTTTCGACTTTAATTACTTCGACCCACACAAGCAAAGTTCACCTATCCTATCAGGACAACAAAAAGCGTTTAATCTAGGTACATTAGCATGGGCGTACAATTTTTTTAATTGCATATATGTATATATTTATAGATTTCTTCATCTATAATACACCGAGGGCGCTTTGAATTTTAGAAGTCAGGACAGAAATTAGAAGCACAAACCGAGTTATTGTCAAAATGACAATCAAGTTGACAGCAACGTATTTTGTCTACAGTATATCAGTGCATGTAGATTCTAGTGACCTGAGCTTACATAAGTATGCGGGTAAAATTAACCCAAACTAACCCAGATGAACTGATATTATGTGTGAACTTTAAGCTTTAACTGAGTACTAACATAATATTTTACGCTTGATCCGTAAACTATATGACACCTGTGTCACAATAATTGATGAGGTGGTATAATTACACACCTGCGTGTGATTTCCCATTGTAACATTTTAAATTTCGTATATTTAAAATTAACTTAAACTGGTTTTATATTTTAGGCACATTTGATATGTTTTCGTTGCTAAATAATGTTCCAGAATATTTAATCGAATTTCGACATCACTGCCGCCAACTATTATAACTGTTAAATGCAGTAAATTTCTAGTCTGATACCGTCTTTAATGTTTTGTGGTTCTTGTGGCATCCGCTGTCAAAATAACGTTGGTACTATTTTATTGATCTAATTGTACTAGAATCATTATTACAATTTATTAATTTAATTAATTATTCTTGATTATGGTTCGCATATACGTTAGCCAGTTGGGGTAGGATCATCTATTGCTTCTTTTCTTATTTGGTCTCGAAATACGTATTTAAATGTGCAAAGTTTTACGCTACATAGGGTAAAAAAGTACACTTTTGAAGTTATTTTTAATTTGAAAGGACACTAGGTCGAAGTGGATGGGCCACGGCCATGTCACTTTTCTACGGTCATTGGGTAGAACCAATCGATAGCTCGGCATCTGAAATTTTTCAGATCATCTTAATGGGATTTTAAGCTAAGGCCACATAAATAGGTTCTTGTATACCTTATCATTGGTTGCTTGTGTGTATTTTTGATGAATTAGTTACAAGGAACCTAATTTCTTCATTGAAGGATTTTTACAGAGAGAAATTAATAACCAAAGTTTATTAATTTCTCTCTGGATTTTTATCTGCCAGTCTGGGAAAGTCACATGTGATAGAGGTTACACACACCTATAAAACCCTCATTAGAAACCTAACACCTTGAACTGAGGTAGATAATAAACAGTATTTAAAGAATGTATTCATGAATTTAATATTCCTAAAGAAAAAGCTTATATTTTCTCTTTTTTTAAGGGAGATCTTATGGCGCTCGACGAGCGGTTTGTGCGAAGGTATTGAATGACACAGTTCTTGAATAATTGTAGGTTGTAATTTAGGCGAAACAGATGTCCTGCATGGGAGTGAGTTCCATTCTGAATGGAATCCAGCAGCTTTAGGGTGAGCTTTGGTGCGGCATCCCAGATGTGTGGGTAATGTTCTAAGCACGGTCATATTTGCACTTTGTAGAGCGAGAACAACTGATGCGGTGTATACAGTTTTTTGTTGCGAAATAGCGCACCAAGCTTCTGAGAGGCTGATTTTGCAATGCTAGCAACGTGGTCATGCCAGGACATATTGATGTTGACCGAGACACCCAGTAGTCCAATTGACCAGGATGAAGGAATGGTCGATCCTGCCATAATGATGTCAAGGCCCGCAGTATTGGCCCTCTTGGTAAACGTGGCTACCTGGGTCTTTGCTGCATTGAACTGTACCAAATTTTTGTCGCCCCAAGTTTAAACTTTCTCCAGGTCTTGATTAATTGCTGTAATCTGCTCCTGTCCGCGGTGTGATAAGTCTCAGTCGCCACTAGCAGGTTATTCTGATCTAAATTAGGAGACAAGGGTACTGTCATCTGCAAAACTGTAAAGTTTCTCCCGATCTCTAAATTGTAGACAGGACAGTATATATTTAATACTCGATTTTAGAGGCGCTAATAATTTTTAAAATATAATTTTTTCTCGAAATTGTTTAAAGCAACAAATATATAGACCAATTTACGCATATTTTTTCTCAGTAACTGATTAAAATGAAACCCTTTATTGGCCCTAATTTTTATAAAACAGAATTTATTAGAAATATTTTGAACGTACCGATGAATATACACAAATTGAAACATTCAGAGAAAATTCAAAATTAATTGAATTATTTTGATAACTATCAAATATAAGTTAAATTTTACAAAGTTCTGCAATCATAAAATAAATTAAAATATTCACTGCATAAAGATCCTAAGGAAAAACAGGTAATTTTTTATAATTAAAAAAAAAATACATTTATTACTTCTTAGTTGGGTTAGTTTATTGCTTATTTTTACAAAAGCCTTGCTCTCAAAGTGGGGTTTTATCGCTCCTCCTGTGATGTCTAGTAGTAGACAGCCTACTGCAGCAGCTGAATGAGGTTGGGTTTTGCACTCAAGCCTTTGCTGATGATCAGGTCATCATTATTGATGATCAAGACATTGGCCGCTCAGAAAAGCTCATGCAATAGGCATTCAACCTGGTAGAGAGAGAGTGTGAGGGAGAAAGACTCAGGGTCAATCCGAGGCAAGGCCGGCAAGCGTAGGCTAAGAGAAAATCTCTTTGGGGCACAGTTAAACAGAACTCAGAGAGTGGCTTGAATAGAAATCACTCAGGACTGCACCCACCGGGGCTCTTGAGGGCATGCAGATTGAAAAGCCTTGGTCACAGACAATAATAACCCGACGTGACTCATCACAATCTGTCCAAAGGAAGGATATCTATATTTATTTGGGTTAGCAGAGCTGCTCTATCGGCTCTTGAGTGTGATATAGTTCATTCTGTGCTGGTGCCCGCACGTAGGAACGTCTTGGCCTTGGCCGGGCATAATAGTGTCAGTCTTGTTTGAGTTCCAGGAGAAGCACTCGAAAGGGAGGAGAGTGATGGTCTGGGACGCAATGCGTTCAATGGCGCCAGGTCTATTCCAGAGATGAAGCAGGCTAGGCTACTCTTGGGAGACCCAGCGCCTTGTAGGGTGAGAGTCTTCATGATTCTGAAGTGGGGAAAGCATGAGGCTTGTGACGGCTCCTCACATGAAACAAGCATTTGCACCTGCTGCGGATCGCAGAAGTTCTGGAATGTAGGTAGTGCTTGGAGGAGGAGGAATTATCAACTCATATTCTAGCCGACTGTCCAGCGTCGGCTAAAATAAGAAAAGTGCTCTTCGGAAGCTGCGTGCTAAATCCGGAGGTCATAAGAAAGATCCAGCCGAAGAAGCTACATGCCTTCGCTGGGGATGTCACACTTCCGGACTGAATTGTTATATGAAAGGGCGCACAATGAGCCCAGACTGGTAGCCTACGTGTAAAGGATCTTCCGCCCCATTTCAAATTAATTTATGCATTATTTTATCTCCAATTCACCGTTAAATATGCCAAAACTCCCCCCCCCCCCCCACAATATCATTTTAGGTTACAAAACTACAACAATAAAGTGTAGTAGCAATACATATGACTTCTACCAGCTTTAATCTAATCACGACCAAACACCTCCGGAGCATATCCTCCGGATATCCTTTTAAGGGTTGTTGACTAATTCTTCCTGAAGAACTACAAAAATCTATTTGAGAATTTCTGGAGCTACAGGTCGCTTTCTGATCTGTCGTTCCAGCTAAATCGGATTGAGATACTATATAACCAGAATTTTACGTTTTTTGAGGAACTATCTACACACAATAGAAGGGGTTATATTAAGTGATTTTGCAACATGACAATATTGGTAGGCTTTTAGTAGCATACATACATTCTATGATTATGTCTAGGCTGAGCTAGTTGAATTTACATTTTTTCGCTATTTTGAATTTTGATATTACCCCACATTGGGCGCCAAATTTGCAACACGATTTTCTGATTGAAACTAAAATGAGAGTAAATTTTTCTTTTCCAATTAATTGAAAAGGAACCTAGCCCCGAAGAGTCGTGCTACAATTGCCCAGCCCCTGTAGTGGGGTCGTTTGAGCGCCACCCGTTCTAGCCAACTAAACTCTGCTGGTGTGGTGCAGGGTGGCTAGGTCAGCTCATTAAATCAACCGGTACTTAACTTCAAACCAACAAGAAAACGAGAATATAGGCGGTGCTATTAAATCAATAATTTATCAAAAAAACACAATCTAAAAGTTTATGGAACAATATATTTCCTACTAAGTTCTTTTTTGAAAACACAGCAACAATCTATCTGGGGAAAAATGTTAAATGGAAATGTGGTTAGTTAAAGACAAAAGAATGTTAAATGACTATTTAAGTAATTGATAAAATAAACAGAGTTCAATATGGAGATTGTACGGAGACCAATTCTGATGTTAATACTCGGTTCTGTATGCCTTACAACTAAATGCACTAAATACTACTAACCGAAGTGATCACTTGACGTTAACTAAGCTAATTACAACTAGATATGCGAGCGCTAAAGCTGCACTTTTTTGAATGTAGCAATGATAATATGCAGCATGCATAAATTAATAAAAGAGCAAAATTAGAATAAAGGTATTGAAAGCGTGGCTGTCGGTGCTTGATTCATATTATAAAGAGATAAAATTTAGAGCGGTTATATAACTCGAAAAATGAATGAAAAGAATTAAATTATTGAGCCAACGCTTGACTTTTATTAAAAAGAGAGAAAATTCAGAGCAATCAGATTAACTGGTTCGATAAATCAGTGAATAAAAGAAAATAAAATTAATGAGCTATCTCAGGGTTTGGTGGTCAATGTTTGATTTATATTAAGGAAGGGAAACTAAGAGCGATTATATTAAACAAATAAACAAACGAGTCGAAGAAAGATAAAGCTTCTGTACAATACCCCAAATCCGGTCGCCGAACTCTGGTGGAGGCGCCGGGCATTTATAGATACCTCAGGTACTGCCTCTCGATGGCCCCGAGCCGAGGTCTCGATAGCTTGGTGCCGAGATTGGCTGATAAGTGCTGCTGGTAAAGCCTACTTCCAACCCACTAGAACAGGGTGATTCTAGCTGGAGGTAAAGGTAGTGGCCTGCGGGTAAGCGTGGTGGCCCTCCGGAAAAAAGGTTGTAACCCTCCGGAAAAAGGTGGTGGCCCTCCGGAAAAAGCCCTGAAATAACCCACTGCGCATTAAACGAAGCCCCCCTTACTTTAATAAAAACCATAGCACCCCTCGCATGAATATATTTTCTTTATAAAACAAATTCCCCCAAAAAAAATTATCCATGAATTTTCAATGATCACCGGCAAATAAAAGATACTAAGGTTCAGACAACTTGAATATAAAAAAGATGGGTATGAACCACTCCCAAAAGAAAATATAAACCTTCCCATACGATCAAAATTAAAGTTACATTAAAATGAAAATACGGATTAGATAAAATGGAGTAGATAAGATAACATGTGGGACGCAAAAGCAAAATTTTGCTATCATTTCATCCGGATTTCATTCTTAAATCTCAATAGTTATGGTCACGCTGAAAAGGATTTTGATAAGCTTTCCAGAAAGTGTCATTTAAGATTTTAATGTGCATGCAAAGTACCTAATTTTTATTCCCTCGCGTTTTAGTGGAAATGGAATTGTTTTTTTGTTGATATAGCAATTCTAAATTTTCATACCTTCACGTGATACAGGGTAACAAGTTGTTTCTTTTTTACAAATTTATGGCAGCTTCCCACGCACCTCCGAAATGATATACGTATGCCAATTTCTGCTTATACTATTAGCAACAAATACCTTAGTCTGGCATGATACAAAATGACTAATGTTCCTATACAGTCGATCATCGATACGATAGCCAAAAAAAGGTCCATCCTCCCATAA
Source organism: Pissodes strobi (assembly GCA_016904865.1). Taxonomy (NCBI): domain Eukaryota; kingdom Metazoa; phylum Arthropoda; class Insecta; order Coleoptera; family Curculionidae; genus Pissodes; species Pissodes strobi. The sequence continues at coordinate 151,493 of MU183143.1, forward strand.
AATATCGTTCACCCTCACGTTTCAGTTGTGTGCATGCACAAAAAAGGTAACACAGATAAGCAATTAAATCACTAATTTAGGCAAAACCGTAGCAATAATTACCTCGATCGTGTGTGTGAGGGCTAACGATGAGAGATTCGACAGTCTCGGTCTTATATGACGGACGTGGAAAACCGCTAGAAATAATGGAAAAAAACCATTAGCATCATGGCATCCACGCACTTCACAGGGACTAGAACATGATTAATCCAAAGAAAATGCTTACCTAATACAGCAGTATTCAGATCACGATTAATCGGTCGTGTCAAAACACAAACAGAAAATCAACACAATATATCCTTAAAGAAAGGGTAGAATTGAATCACAATAAAATGTTGAGTCTCTACGACTGAATTATCAGCAAACCTTCCCTTCGCCTTGAAAGGCACCTTCAGAAGAACTCTCGATTGCCAATTTGCCTTTCTCGTTCCACCAGATCAAACGCTACCTCAAATCAGCTAGTAGTGATTGGCGGAAACATGCCGAGTGGTTCGATACAAGGAATAATTCTAAGATCCTAAACAACTTAGTTCTCGTTTATTATGGTTCTAAAACGACTGCGGGAGCCACAATTTATTCAATGAAATTGAATGATTCAAGAAATACCAGAGAATATTCCCTAACAAAACGATAAACTTTTAAAAATTTAAATCGACAGCGGGGGTTTACAAGAAATGGTACATTCCTATTTCTCGGTCGAATGTTACAAAAACCACAGCCTGCCGTGTGAATATATTTAGAAGCAGGGTTCCCAAAACCATCTACGATCTCCGGAATCATCGGCCGGCAATGTGCGTTCGGCAGCCCAGGGGTGCCCTACAGGTTATGGAATATTCACACTGCCAGTAAAAAAATGGATCGACGAATCTATTGCAGCGTATTTGTGGGTTTAATAACAGATTTCTTGAAAATATAGAACGGTTTACGAGTTGTTATACGATAATGTAATATAAATCAAGCCAAACTATTACAAAAACAATGTGCCTTGCTTATCAACTAAATTAAACACAGTCACAACGTGTATACTAATACAAATATATCGTTAACCTATACTTAAAATATAGTTAATTTCGCATTAAGAAAAACGGCAATTTCAAGCGAATTGTTAGCAAATCCAATCACTAAATACAGAATTAATAAACCGATGCGTGCAAAATACAGCATCTTTTTTCCCTAAATGCGGCATATACATGAAATTTTAAAAATATTTGACATTGGCAAAATCGAACTGATATAAAGAGATATAATAATTCAAATATTCATCTAGTTAGCTAGTTATAATAATATATATAGTAAATATAATAAATTTGTATTGTGCCGGTCTATATACTTATATTCAGTTTTGACGCACGTATTTTCATTGACGGCGTATCTTAGATAGTAGAGCGCTCGCATTCCATGCGTGAGGTACTGAAATCGATGCCCGGCACCTCCAAAATTTTTTTCTTAAACTTTATTTAGTTGTTTAATATTAATCTTGCCTTGTTGAAAATTTACTTCTACCGTATGATCTTAAGCGCATAACGTTTTTTATGTAGGCGGTAAGGTCGAAGTGCTTAAAATTACTAAGCTATTGTACACAAAAACACTAATTAATCAATCTGATAATATCACTGTTTTTAATACTGCAAAAAAATTTAATGAATGAAAGTCAAGGCGCTTAAAGAGAAGCTATTTCTATTCAAATTTACGAAGCTTACAGCTCGGATGATCGGTCTGATGACTTCCGCATATTCTATACGTTTCTATTTTTTTTAGTGGTAGTTGGTTAATTGTTCTCTCATAGAATGAAACATTTCATGATCAACCAACGCCACTGGTTCCCCATAAATACCAAACGTAGTACTTTACTTCGTATAATTTCCTACACAAATACTCTAAGCAACCCACGCCGATTCATTCTAAAAGTGAAATTGTGCACATTTTTAGAATCCAAATAACCGGACGGTTGGAAATAAACGTGTATAAATTGCATAGCAAATAGAAGTCGTTAGCTCTTATAAGGAACATGTATATCTTTGTAATTTATTAGTGGCAATTACTTACCCGTTTATATCTATTTATGCATGGATAATGTGGTCAAGCCTACTTTGATTTTCAATAGCAGACTTAGCATTATATATTATTACTCTTGCTTGGTAATGAATGCCATAACTGTTACAGCACTAATTATTATTTATTTGTTCATATACGGCTAAATGTAAAAGCGAGGACTCGCTACCGCCTACATTAAAGCTGTGGTTCTGAAAACTTATGACAAGCCGTTTTATTTTTATTAAATTTTAAGTTCTCTTTTTGGTTTAAAGAGTTTGGATTAATCAGCCGTTGAAATTTATGAATATAGAATATTCAATTTTGGGGCGCCTTATATCGATCATATCCGTAATGCATAATGCATTGCCATGGTAACCACCATAGAACGATATACTATAAATCCTCTTAAAATACCTATGTATTTAACAGTGCAAAATAGACCATAATTATGGCTCTGCTCACGTGTTTGTGTCATCTGAATATACCTTGGATGAATACGCTTTATTTAAATAAATATGTCTCCTCTATCCTTTATGTGATTTCCGAGATATTGTTTGCCAAATTACTCTGAGACACCCTGTATAAAGAAGTGGCACATCTAACATCGAATTTTTCATGTCTGTGCTACGTTCTGTTTTTTTGGATTAAAAAGCTTGGATTATCATCAGCCGTTGAAATAAATGAATATTGAATATTCAATTTTTGAGCGCTTTATATCGATCATATCCATAATAGAACGTTGCCATGGTAACCAATATAGAACATTATTTAAATAAACTGAACAAAATTTGAAATCTACGAAATTAATTTCTATTTTATAAAATGATATCATTGAATTCCATATCCTCTTAAAATATTTTGACAGTGCAAAATAAATCATAATTATGGTTCTGCTACCGTTTTTGTGTCATCTGAATACACCTTGGAGGAATACGCTTTATTTAAATAAATATGCGTTCTCCGCTATCCGCTATGTGATTTCCGAGATATTGTTTGCCAAATTACTCTGAGACACTCTGTATAAAGAAGTGGCACATCCAACATCGAATTTTACATATCTACGTTCTGGTTTTTCGGTTAAATAGCTTGGATTATTAGCTGATGACATTTTATAATAAAATATTATAAAATGCTGATGATAAGCCAAGCTATTTAATCAAAAAAAAAACTATACATGAATTTGGAATATTCAAGTTTTGAGCATTATATACCGATTATATCCATAATAAAACGTTACCATGGTAACCACTATAGAACAATATTTAAATTAACTGAACAAAATTTGAAATGTTCGAAATTAATGATTTTTCTCTAAAATGCGCATGTTAATTTTGTATGCGTAATTAAATTACACATAAGTGTATGTGCATCACGTGAAACGAGTTGCTGAATGTTTCATTTGTGTTAGTTTTGGATATCCATCCCCAGGGGAATTTCTTGAAAATTAGGTGCAGTTTCTATCGATTTTATGGCAGATTTTGAGGTAAAATTTAACCTTCAGAACATCGATGCTTGTAGTCTTTGTGGCAAGTAAATATGAGCATTTATATTTGCTTGAAACATCATTTAAAACGAGTTGAACATGGGAAACGTGCCAGGGTAGGAGAATTTGAACATTTATCAAGCAATAACAGTAATTTCTGCCGATTTTATGGGAGATTTCAAGGTAAAATTTTACTTTAAACATCAAACATTGAAATGGTAAAAGGTAAAGGGATGCGGATTGCTTCATTCGATTTTAAGTCATCCAGTAAATAACCTCGACAAAAAAAATCGATGAACATGATTTTTTTTTAATTAATTTCAAGCTTATTAAAACTTTGAAAATTATAATGGATGGAGGGTGATAAAAAGGAACGAAACTACGCTATCAAAATGTGCCTAATTTTATAAGTTTTCGGTTTAATTGATTGTTTTATATGAACATTTTAATAGGCCCTAGCTCGGTGATTATGAGAATTAGAAAGTTGCTATTGTAACAAAAATATTAATAATTTATTCATTAATGAGATTTTTATGACAATGACTATTAATATGACAACTGTCAAAAAATATCAACACGTTTTCCCTGATCGAAAACTGAAACAAATTTTGACAGAAAATATCGCTACGTTCCTCAAAGGCCATAAGCAAAAGACAGTGGGTGATGATTTCAGAAAAGTGAAACGTTGAAATCCAAATCAAATTAAATATTACACTTTTTCGTAAAAGTTGCTTTAAGAAAGTTTATAATATCTAGGTACAGTAGGTTTTTAAAAACACAACATCGCGGATTTTGTAAAAATACCTCGCAACCCCCAACAGTTAGATCGATTTTAACGAACGGATTTTAGTTGCTAATGAACTTCTCTATTCCATTTAATCGATTAGATTCAGAGATGCCAATACATCGATCTCCAAGTTTGGACACACTGTTTTTATTCTTCTGGATACAAAATTAATGCATGCTTATAATAGATTAAGATTAAAATTTTCTGATTTTTATGCAAGTTTGAGAAATCATTATGCTTTTTATACAGGGTGAGCCAGTTGAATTTAAACTTCTCGATCGATGCCCGGACCCTCTATTTTTTTATCATTTCGTTTAATTTTAATTTTGTGGACTACTAACACAGCCTGCTAATTAATTATCATCCTGTTCTAAGCTTGACATTAAACTTTGAAAACATTCTGTAAACATACAAGACAAACTATAAAAAGCGCGAGCGATCAACAGAAACGATTATGAACCTTTAACGTGCAAAAGTCAGATTTATTATTTATTTTATTTGAGT
>MU183143.1:156349-196449 GCA_016904865.1 Pissodes strobi
CAGTTCTCTGATTGAGCTACCGATGCCCAAATCCTCCTGTCAAAATTCAAGTCAAGTGATTGTAGCCCATTAAAGTGCTGAGCGAAATTAAGATAAACTATAACAGTTAAATAATAATTACCTAAATTAAATAGCAAAAGCTAACCATAAACAAAACGGAACACAACTCTTAAACTTAATTATAAACAGTGACCAGAATTTTAAAAACAGCCATATAAGCATATTCGAATAAATTGCAAATGCATTAAGTCTTTGACGAATAGATATTGCTATTGATTGAAAGCATATTTGAGAAAGCATCGAAATAGAGCGTTTTAATGCATCCTCATCCCCCTTCATGTTTATAGTTTCGTATTTGCTTCTACTAGTTTCATAAAAACTAAGACTTTTAGTTCAGTTTATCCTCTGAGTAAAATGAGTCTGCGACTAGATTTATAAAATTGTTTGTTGCACATCTGGGGAATTAAGAAAAACTTAATTAGAAATGCAATAAAGGGTACTTAATTCGCACAAATATATTTATTAAATATTGGAAATAAAACTAGGCAATACCTTTGCCGACATACATTATTTCGTATTATTGTTTTTGAAACAAAGGAAATAGACATGCACGAAGTGTACGTTATTAATTCACTCCCTAGAATTATTAGCGATACAACTAAGCAGGAATCCGTATTTCTTGGTAGTATATATTTAAGTTTCTTTTCAACAAATATGGAGCCCAGTAATTAAATCATGAAATTCTTAGAAATTCAAAGGAATCTATGAAATCTGTTATATAAGGAGAGTGGACAGTAACCCAAATTATTAATTATTAATTTTGTCTCAATAGTATTCATTGGAATTTGGAACAGACCCTCTGTTCAATATACCAATAAACATCATTATTCGTTGTTTGAAGCTATACAATGCATTTTCCAAAAACATTTTTCTGACTATAAACGTTCTGTCTGCGATAAAAATATTCCAAGAATCCTCAAACGCTTCACGGAACTCTGCTAACAACATGGGCCTCGAGGATGCTTTCTTGAGGAGGTGCAAAAGGAATTAAAAATGCCCTCAAGATGTAAAAGCAAATATGATCTGCTACTTAATTTACAACTTCTGTTTTTGTTGTTTATAATTTATGGACGCTCATGGAGCATTTAACATTTATATAAAATAATAAAGAATAATTTATCCCCGAAAAGAATATAAAAAGCGTTTTTTGCATGTCTGAATGAAAACAATATATTGTTCTTAATAGATTAATATGTGATTTTCCAGACATCTTGTTCACATCACAAACAATAATTAAATGATAAATGCAGTTAATTAAACTTAGTTTTACTAACATAATTGTGGCTACAGTAAACACATTGATTATAATGTCAGTAATTTATTCTCCGTAAAAGTTAACTATGATACAAAAATATGCCTTGACAATGTGATTGCTGTCATTCTACCTACATTATTTTTATTCTAATAGCTTTTGTAATGCGAGAGAAATAGGCATGAGGTGTACGTTATATCTTCATTAATTTATTCCATCGAATTAGCCAGCGCACTAAACAGGAATCTTTATTTATTCCTAGTACATATTTAAATTCCTTTCCACCAAATATGGAAACCTGTAATTCAATTATCAAGTTCTTAGTAATTCTGAAAGAATTTGTGAAGCCTATTATTATGTAACAGAATAGACCAGCATATTATTAATATTTAATTTTATCTTGATGGTATTTATTGAAATGGATGCTCTCTATTCGGATCCTGTCTAAAAAAACAAGACTTTCTAATTATATAGAGAAAAAGATATGAGAAAAAAGCTCTGCATAACTATTTCGTAAATACCTAAAAAACCGTCCTAATATGATTATAAATATAAGGGATTTATGTATAGCTCGAAAAATATTAAGGTTGGTTCCATTGAATAATAGTATATTATGATATAAGTGTATAAGAGGGCCTTTAAAGCACGGCGACATATTTCAAAACACGACGCGCAGCGGAGTGTTTTGTAAGTCGCAAGGGCTTTAAAGGCGTCTTATACACGTATATCATACGCTATTTTTTATTACGAATGCATCATAATCTCAAAAATGTTTTAAATATTAACCTTAAGGGATATATTGACGAATATATTAGTCTGTCACGTTTGACATGATCAAATGTTTCTATAGAAACCTTTAAAAAAGTAGGTGCATCATAAACATCATTTTAAGCACGCTGCAGCGTGCGATAATCGTTGATTATGATGCATGCGTAATAAAAATATTATTAAGCCTGCCAATATTATAATGCAAATAAAATGCTACAAATTTTAGACGAATATTGATAAATTTGAAAGACGATAAATTGATATTTCTTGGGCTGTTGTAGATGACTACTTAAGAGCGATAAATCAAACACTAGTTATGCGAAGAGTAGAAATTTTTGATATTGAATGGACAGAAGAAACACACTAAAATAAAATATGATGAAACTTAGCAGAAAAACTAGTGATGATAGAAAATATGAAAATAAGCCTTATGAATAACAAATATATTTAGATGAAAAGACATCAAGAGTGAAATCAACCTTTACTTGTCTAAAACTCAAGCCGTCAGGCTGAAAACACGATATATGAGAAAAAGCAAAACAGAAGAAAGAGAAAGTTGAAGATGAGAAATCCAAATATAATAAAAAACAAAAAGCAAAGAAGCAAAATGCCTACCCTAAATATAACGGTAATGAAGTGGAAGCTGAAATTAATATTTCAGAAAAGAGCATCTGTGATAACTCTGAAAACAACTTGTCAACCTTACAGGAAAATAGCTTAATTTGATCAGAATAGCGAGAAAGAAAACAAATATATTAGCGGCAAGCTGGAATAGGCAAAACAACTCAATTTGATGAAGGTGATGAGAAAGAAATAAACTGAAACAAGTTAAAACTAATGAGAAAGGACGCCAAAAAATGTTTCAACGCACGAAAACAGGTAGTACCACCCTACCAGCAAAAATAACTTAATTTGATGACAACGACCAGACAGAAAACAAAGTGAATATCAGAAACATGAAACAAGTTGAATTAACGATAACGCGGGACAAGAAAATGCTTCAGGGTACGAAGATGTAGTCGCAGAAAAATCAGGGTTCCATTAAGAATTATTTCTTTTGGCCGTCGTCTATAGAGAAGTCTCAAATCTCTTTTAATACAACAGCAGCGAAGTATATCACATGACAAATTCAAGATATACAGTAAAATAAAAAAAATTCACCACTGAAACAGAAGAGCAGGAGAAGAAAGAAAGTAGCAGAAAAATGTAAGTGAAAGATTCTTAATGCAAGGCAAGAAATACAAAACAAAAGAAAGGAAAAGTTGAAGACACACACTTGGGAGTGTGATTAAGAAAGAAGAGCAAAGAAGCAAAAAATACCTAGCATAAATATAACATTAATGAACTGAAAAGGAAGCGAGAAAATGGAATTAGTATTTTAGTAAAGAATAATACCTATGATAATTAGAAGAAAAAAAAGATAATTAGTAACTTAACTCAACACCAAGGAATATTCTATAGTAGAATATTCTTTGATAATACTAACGAGAAATCAAGTTATTAACGAGAAAATGCTTCTCTTTGAAAATAGCAGAAAATATTATTAGTAAGTAAAATACCCCTAATACGGGACAAGCAACAGAAGCAAAACAGAAGACGGCGAAAGTTGAAGAACAGAAACAAGTCTGTGTAAGAATAAAGATGCAAATATATCTAGCATAAGTATAGCATTAATGAACTAGAAATCTGACTAGAAAGGAAGCGAGGAACTAAAATTATTATTTTAGAAAAGAGTACCTATGATAATTATAAAAAAGATAATTAATAACTTAACTTGATAATAATACCGAGAAATCAAGTCATTAACCTAAAAGGGGATAAAGCAAAATAACCTAATTTGATAAATATGATGAGAAAGAACAGAAAGTTATTAAGGGAAAAATGAGAAAAGTTGAACTAATGATAATGAACGTCAAAAAATGCTTCAGCGCATGGAAACATATACTACTTCCCTACCAAGAAAAATAACTTAATTTGATGATAATGACGATAAACAAAACAAAGTTATTAACAAACACATGAAAAATGTCGTTTAATACAACAGTAGCGGAGTATATTACCTGACAAATTCAAAGAATACGAAAAACATTAAAGTAAAAAAGCAGGAGAAAAAACAAAGTAGCAGAAAAAATACGAGATAGGAATAGAAGTAAAACAGATGAAAGGAAAAGGTAAAAAAGAGAAAGTCAAGTATGTCTGGTCGAGAACAAAGAACAACGAAGCAAAAATACCTAGCATAAATATAACATTAATGAACTAGACAGGAAGCGAGAAACTGAAATAAATATTTTAGAAGATACTACCTATGATAATTATAAAAAAAGATACTAACCCCTCTCTAGCAGGAAGAATAACTTAATTTGATCATAATAACGACACATTAAGTTATTAACGGAAACAAGCAAAATAACTCAATTTGATGAACATGATGATAAAGAAGACAAAGTTATTAAGGGAGAAATGAGACAAGTTCAAACTAACGATAATAACGTCAAAAATTGCTTCAGCGCATGAAGACATATAGTACCTCCTTACCAAGAAAACTAACTTAATTTGATTATAATGACGACAAACGAAACAAAGTTATTAACAGACATATGAAAAAAGTTGAACCTAACAATAACAAAGCCAAAAATGCTTCAAGGTGCGAAGATTTAGTCGCAGAAAAATCAAAGTTTAATTGAGAATGATTGTTTTCCATCGTCTATAGAGAAGTCCAAAATCTCTTTTAATACAACAAAAGAAGAAGAAAAAAGACAAAATTAAAGAAGAGAAATCCAAGTCTGATTAAGAACGAAGAGCAATTTGATGAACATGATGAGAAATAAAACAAAGTTATTAAGGGGTAAATGAAACAAGTCGAAACTAACGATGATAAACGTCAAAAAATGCTTCAGCGTATGAAAACATATAGTATCTCCATACCAAGAAAAAAGCTTAAATTGTTTATAATGACCATAAACAAAATTATTAACAGAAACATGAAACAAGTTGAAACTAACGATAACGAACACCCAAAATGCTTCAGGGTATAAAGATTTAGTCGCAGAAAAATCAGGTTCAATTGTTTATATCTAATGACGATAAACAAAACAAAATTATTAACAAAAACATGAAACAAGCTGAAACTAACGATAACGAACGCCCAAAAAATGCTTCAGGATATAAATATTTAGTCGCAGAAAAGTCAGGTTCAATTGAGCGATATATTTTGTCCATCGCCTATAGCGCCAACAGCAGCGAAGTATAATATCACATGACAAATTCAAAAAATATGTAAAATAAAAAAAAAATAAAAACGTTAAAGTAAAAAAAGCAGAAGGAGAAACAAAGTCGCAGAAAAAATACAAGTAAAACACCCTTAATACGCGAGAATAAAAGCAAAACAGAAAACAGAGAAGGTTGAACAAGAGAAACAAGTCTGAGTAAAATAAGGAAGTAAAAATACCTAACATAAATATAACATTACTGCACTAGACAGGAAGCTAGAAGCTAAAATTAATATTTTAAAAAAAAGTGTACCTGTGATAATTATAAAAACAGATTATTAATAACTTAATTTGATGATAATGACGAGGAAGCAAGTTATAACGGAATGGTGAAACAAGCAAAATAACTCAATTTAGTGAACAGGATGAGAGAGAAAACAGAGTTATTAAGGGAAAAAGAGACACGTTGAAACTAACGATAATGAACGCCACAAAATGCTTCAGCACTTAAATATATATACCAAGAAAAATAACGTAATTTTATGATAATGATGATAAACACAACAAAGTTATTAACAGACCATGAAGCTAGTTGAACCTAACGATAACGAACGCCAAAAAATGCTTCAGGGTACGCAAATTTAGTCGCCAAAAATCAGGGTTCAATTGAGAATGATGTCTTTTGTCCATCGCCTATAGAGAAGTCTAAAATCTCTTTTAAAACAACAGCAGCCAAGTATAATATCACATGACAAATTCAAAGAATACTTAAGATAAAAAAATGAAAAGCATTAAAACAAAAAAACCAGAAGAAACAAAGTCGCAGAAAAAAATGCAAGTCAAACACCCTTAATACGGGACAATCAGTAGAAGCAAAACAAAAAAAAACATGGAAAGTTGAAGAAGAGAAACAAATCTGAGTAAAACAAATAATTGAAAATACGTAGCATAAATATAACATTACTGCACCAGAGAAGAAGCTAGAAACTGAAATTAATATTTTAGAAAAGAGTGATAATTATATAAAGAACTTAGTTTGATGATAATAATGAGAAATCAAGTTATTAACGGAAAGGCGAAACAAGCTAATTAACTCAATTTAATGAGCATGATGAGAAAGAAAACAAAGTTATTAGGGAAAAAATGAGACAAGTGGAAACCAACGGTAATGGACGTCAAAAAATGCTTTAGCGCACGATAACATAACTTACCAAGAAAAATAACTTAATTGATAATAATGACGATAAAGAAAACGAAGTTATTAGAAAAAAAACGTGAACAGGCAAAAGAAATCAAATTGACAATCATGGCGAGAAAGAAAACAAGATTAATAAAAGAAAAGTGAAACAAATTAACAGTATCGACAACGAATATTAAGGAAATTTAATCAAGGTTAAATTGAGATGAAAGAGGCTAAAATCTATTTTAATAAAGTAAAAGAAAACAGTAGGGAAACAGTCAGTCGCCATATTATCTATATGTAAAAAAGAGTTAGAAACGAAAAACAAAATATTAAAAACAATAATACAAGAAAGCAAGGGAAGAAACAAAACTACCTGAGAAAAATTCAAGTGAAACACCCTTAACAAGAACAAACTAAAACAAAAATATGGAAATAGTCCAAAAGAGCTGGGTAGATGAAGTTGAAGATGGCGATCTCGATGAACATGGCAAGAAAGGAAACAAAGTTAATAACAGAAAATGGAAAGAAATTAGCGATAACGAATATCAAAGAGATGCTTCCGCGTACGAAGATTTACTCGAAGAAAAATCTTTTGACCATCACCTACGGAAGAGCCTAAAATCTATTTTGATAAAAAAAAGTTGTGAAATAGTCAATCGCCGTATCACCAATACGTAGAAAAGTTAGAGACGAAAAACATAAAATTAAAAACATTAAAACAAAAAAGCAAAGGAAGAAACAAAACTAGCTGAGAAAAATTCAAGAAAACACCCTTAATAAGAGACAATCAATAAAAAAAATGCCAAGCTGACATACAAATATGGAGATGTGATATGTGGATAGTGAAATGAAGACTCGAATGAAGATGACGATATCGATGAGTAATGCGAGAAAGGAAACAAGGCTAATAACAGAAAAGTAAAGCAAATTGAAACTAGCGACAACGATCATGAAACAATGCTTGAGCGTACGAAGTTTTACTCGAAAAAAAATATTTTGGCCTCATCACCTACGGAAGAATATAAAGTCTATTTTAATAAAAAAAAGGGTAGGGAAACAGTGAGTTGCCATATTACCTATATGCAAAAAAGCGTTATAAGCGAAACACAAAAAAAAATAAAACAAGAAAGCAAAGGAAGAAACAAAACTAGCAGAGAAAAATTCAAGTAAAAGACTCTTAATAAGAGACAAGCAATATAAACACATGCTAAACTGACATGCGAGCTAAAACAAAAATATGGAAATTATCCAAAAGAGCTGGATAGAAAAGTGACAAATACCTGGGATGGTACTATGTAATCTGTAAAAAAATGTAAGTTTATATTAATGAAATATTAATGAAAAAAATCAGAGCGTGATTTATCAGGTTATTTTATGAAGAAAAGTTCCTAACCTATGTCTGCAAAGGCTTTCATTTTTTGCTACAAAAAAGTGACTCACCGTTTAACATTAGCCTGGGTCAATCAGTGGCGGCTCGTACGTTTCTTTCAGATTCAGGGCATACAAACATAATAATTAAAATCTTACTATTTACTTAAAAATAAAGTCCATTCTTTTTGCCTTTAGATAAATTATAAGTTCCTAATTTATTTTTATCTTTTGTGACCTCCGTCTGAAAAGCTCGCAAGCCACCCGCCGCTGATCTTTATTAGTGTTAATAACAATTAATAAACTTGTATGATCTTATGGACTTTTGTTCACAAAATGACCTGAAAGACCACCCCCTCCAATATTAGCACCCCATTAAGGAATATGTGTCCAGAAATTATTGCTAAATTAAACAATTATAATTTAATTATTTTAGTCAATAACGGTGATTCCCACAAGAAAAATGCAAGACACTTTTTTATAGAGAATTGCGAGGAGAATTGACCAGGCCAATCGGAAAAATATCCATATGGAAAAATGTGAGTAGCGTATTAATTATTTACTAAAAATATCAGAGTGCATGTCTCCAGGGACGCCACTGGTGGAGCGAAAGAATAACTTTCTTAATAAAATATGTAGCTTTATATTCTATACATATCAAAATTTAAAATATTGTAATATCGGAGATATTAAAAAAAAACTATTTAAAAAAAAGACAGCCTTTGCGGGCATATATTGATATGAACTTTTCTTCATAAAATGACCTGATGAATTTAGCAATTCATTATTAAGCTGTATATTATGTTTATTATATACTTACCTGTAGAACCTTCTTTTATATATATAACTACATAACTTTTTCTCTTGCTGACTACTTACCTGGTTGACTTCTGGAAACTATCTGCATGATATTAAATCTTTTCGTCTGGTACGAAGATGTTTACTAAATTGCATATTAGATATATTTCTTCTCTGCTTAAAAGTATGCCAACATTGCCAACACTGATTCTGAACAAGAAAAATGAGACTTTTGAAAAGTTATAGAAAACTTCAGAATAGAACACATTCAGATGAGTCTAGTCCATAAGGCAATACCATTTCTAAATTAATATATTTGTTGAATCAGAGGTACAGCTGTCACTCATAAGACCTCTAATCGGCCTATATTTTAAGGTCAATATTCCGGAGAAATAAAATGTAATTTATTACTAAGCACAGCATTCATAAACTACTCTGTATAATAACGAGTTTATGTATCGATAAATTTACTATGGCATTTTCACATTTCATACATACCAGCATATACTACCATTATTTTTATCATCTATCTGGTATTTACGATAATAATAATTGAGGACATACCCACATATTTTTACGTAATGGATATTAAAATATTTACCGTAGTAATAATTCTTCTAGAATTTTTCGATTGATATTTTAGGTAATTTATACTACTGCTGACATTCCGAGATTTAAGCTTCGTCATTAACCTATAATTTTCTTTAATACGTCCTAATAGTAAGCTACGGAATAACGGATGTTTTGTGTAGATATCAAGTTCCTTAAACCATGACACAAAAGACAAATTACAGTATGTAGGTATGTAGTAACATGTAACTATCCATCTTTTATAATTATATTTGTTGTAGCTTCTGCGTGTCTATACCTAATCGAAAACATAATTAATGTAATATAAGAAGTGATTAGAAGAAGAAAATTAATTAAAACTGTTCTTTAACACTTACCCTTCATTTCGCTAATCTAAAAGAATATGGGAAGTGGGTAAAACATAACATTAAATCATCACAGCGCAGCGGTACTAATAAATGAAATAATAAATGCCTGAAGACAATATTGACAAATAAAAATCGGGTGTTTAAAATTCCTCTCATTTTTATGGCAATAGCTTTCATATTTGTCCTATTAGGTTATTCTCGAGCTTTATTTGTCGAAGAGGTAAAGTAACTTCAGACGCAAATTCATACACTAATGCTTGTTCTGTCAATAGGAAAACGAAAAATGAAATTATTCCAAGCTCATCGTGATAGTATATCATGTCAAGCATTTATAGACCCAATTTGTCCGTTATTTAAACTCTATTTTGGCCCAGAGGTGTAGATAAAATTAATCAACTAACAATTCCTTATTTGTTAATACCCTTCCCCTTCCTGGGTTCAAAACGTTTAAATAAATACGTGCCCCAAATTACTTAAAATTTTCCTTATAACATAACGGCATAATTTTAAGTCCTTAGTCAAACTTGTAATCAGAAAAGTACTTTAATAATTATATCTACGCCACTGGATCAAAATATTTAACTTAAATAACGGCGGCTAATATAACTATAAATGCCTAATAATGGCACTTCATCTCACTAACCCAAACTAACTGAACCTATATTTTGAAAAAAAAAAGCTCGACGCTGAATCTTAAGTAGTTCGACAGATAACCTTTGTTTCGGTGCTCTCATAATGTATATCCGATTATTCGAACCAATGCTTACATGGTGGAATCACCCCTGAAATATAATGATTGCAAACCTGTAACACCCTGGATTGCTGCTTTCTTGAAATGGTTGCAAACCTTGAAATGAGGTGTCACTCGACCTTCTTCAATTAAATAAAAATGTTCAAAGCTGTTTTTAATGAAGAGGGTTTCGAGTGATTCCATATTTTAACGGTTTCTTTATTCTGAGATTAGCCTCAAGTGTTGGGAACCTTTAAGATGGCAGCAATATAAAAGTATGCAGTAAAATGACATTGTCTGTTGCAAACTACTGGGTATATTATCTTAAACTATGATGATTTTTATAGAACTATTTTTTCAGTTGCTGTCACCCCAGGAGATAAAAAAAAAATAGGAGTACCAACTCACGAATCGCTACTGGATTTTTAATTAATTTAAATTGACTAAAAGATTATTCTCCTTTTGAAATATGTTTTATACTTTTTAAGGCTAACCTTTATCGTGAGCCGCCCTGTTGAGACGGCACGGGCCGTGTGTTCAATTTTCATAAGCGTTGAGTACTATAATATTCTGCATGCAATACACAAAAATTACTTTTCTTGTTTAATCGTAGTCCTTTTCGCTTGTTAACATTCTTGCCACCATGTTTTCATTCACTTTATTTTCTAAGATGTTCTTCCATTTTATTCACCGGTTTGCTTATTTTCATCATTTAGAGACTGTGAGTGATATCAATCTAGACTCAGGAAATTTTCAGCAGCGGTACTGCTTGTCGCCATGGATTCAAGCATATATTGACCCAAAAATTAGCTTAATAATAAGAATTTGTTTATCATTAACTCATTAAGATACAAACTACTTCGACTTTGCCGCATAAAAATTATTTAGGGTTCATTGCCTTTTTTTAAGTGCAAAGTCATTATGTTCTACATATTTTTTCTTAATGAGCTTTAAACTGTGGCCGGCTATGGGACATTAATGTTGAAGGTTTTTAATTCATTTTAAGTTATTTACAACGTAATAAGAAAGTAAGCCGTATTGGAAAATTCACGGAATATTATTTAGACTATGTATATCGAAAACGGGTTTGGACTTGGCTATAATTCAGGTCATTAAAGTTTTGGTCGACGAAACCGAATTTTCCATGCAATCATCGAGGTGCACAAGAATTCAAAAACATATTGACGAAATGTGTGACTGAAAATTCTCAACTTTCCTGGAGGAAGCTTTCCCTTTTCCACGTAAGTTCTTAAGAGATTCCAGTCAAATCTAGGAACTTTAAAATAAAATCTTTAATTTAAGCTAGAGTTGTTTTTATGTTTAGGACACACACAAAAGGAAAATCCCGAGGAAAATCCTGCGGTGCGTGTGCGAAGAAGCACTGCAGGTTGTAGCCTTCGGGAAAGACGCCACTCGGAAGTCCATTCCAGAGTGTGGCAGCCCTCCAGACAAAAGAGTCCCGCAAAAGGGACATCCTAGGTGTTGGCAACTGAATCGTATGTTGATGAGCGGCCTGTGTCTGACGGGTCTTTCTGTTTGGCACAACTCTGGGTGAAATCATATGTGCCAGCTTGTTCGAACATATTCCGTTGTAGTATCGGTAGTAAAGAGAGACGTCCGCTACTTTTCTTCGATGTTCAATGCTATCAAGGTCTTTAGTCAACTCTTGGTCATCCACAGGAGGGACTCTTCTCCTCTGGATGGAGTCCAATATCTTGAGCAAGTGTTTGGGTGCCGAGCTCAACACACTGGAACAGTATTCCAGAGATGTTCTTATCTGGGCCTTATACAGCAGTAAGAGCTGATGAGGTATATAGAACTTTTTTGCTCTATAGAGTGCTCCTAGCTTTTGTTGACGTGATTACGCAGACATGTTGCTTTCAACGTTGATGCCCAGCAAGCTCATGGATGAGGAGAAAGTCAGTGCTTGTTCTGTCATTGATAAGTCAGATTCTGCGGTATTTGGTTTTTTTTTGAGAAGACAGCTGCGTGAGTCTTTCCTGCGTTAAACTGTACATTATTTTCCTCACTCCATTCCACGATGGCGTTTATATCCTCATTGATGGCAGCAATCTGATTGTCTCGCTCGCGCTGGGAACGAGCAGCGATCATTAGAGTCCGGCGCAACATGAATGAGGATATAAGAGTGTTGTCGTCTGTAAAGCTGTAAATAGAATTGTTTGTCCGGTCTAAGAGATCGTTGATATAGAGCAAGAACAGTGTGGGAGACAATATACACCCTTGGAGAACTCCGGCATTGACTTTAAATTCATCCGAGAGATGTCCATCAATACCAACTCAGATGCTTGGATCCCCTAAGAAATTGGAAAGCCATAGAAGCAATGCTGGTTCTAATCCGTAAGCTGTTAATTTGTTTAACAATCCGTGATGCCACACCCTATCAAATATTTTGGATATGTCGAGAGCCACTGCACGAGATTCGCCGTAGCTCTCGATGGCTTTGGTCCACAGATAGGTCACGTAAGTCAAGAGATCTTTTTTTTACCTTTCTTCGGGATTGGTTGCACTTGAGCACATTTCCAGCTAGAAGGAAAGCATGCAGTTATGTATGATAGGAAGAAAAGCCTGCAAACTTCTTAAGCGCTATTGCTGGCCCATCCGGTCCTGTAGCCTTGTTAGTCTCTAGGCTAGGAGTTAAATATTTCGAAGAAAAGCTAACTTTTATTATGCAAAATTATGCTTTGGGTTTCAGAAAAAAATTAATCATTTCGACCTGTCCCCGAAACTAATAAGTGACTTTCAGCATTAACCCAGCTTATTAAGATATACAATAAATTAATGGAACTTTGTTTCCTTGAAACTATTGGGTTTAAGATCATTCTATACGGATATAATTATTCACAACTCATCTAACCATCCGTACAATCAAAAAATGGCAGCATTTAATAGTTTTATACATAGACTAAATCACAGTCTGAAGATAATTACAATAAAGAGATTAATATATAATCAAACAAATTGCTGTGAATAATGGTTATAAGACTAACATTGTTGATACTTTAATTAAAAATTACGATACCAAAAAAGCTTTAGAATTGGTGTACCCAAAAATTAATAATAATGAACTTAACAATTACCAAATTTTAACACACACAGGAAAGTTAACACGAAAAATATCACAGTATATAAAAAATAAAAATATGAATGCCAAAATTGCCTTTGAAACCAACAATAAAATTAGTAAGTTCATTAAAAATAACAAATCCCCTACACCTAAAAGTAAGAAAAATGGTGTATATAAATTAAATTGTGGTTCCTGTTCCAAAGTATATATTGGTCAAACTGGTAGACCTTTTGAAAAGAGAATTAAAGAACACCAGTCTTGTTTCATTAACGGCAAGGATACTTCTAACTATGCTTGTCATTTAATTAACGAAAACCACATTTTCAATAATGATTTCAATGTTTTACATATTGAAAATAAAGGTAAAAAATTAAGTCTGTTAGAAATTATGGAAATCAATAAATATCAAAAATTTAATATATTACTTAACGAACAAACTGATTTTGGGTTTTCTCCGTTATTGAGCCTTTCCTAGAAATAGTTAACTGGTTTCCTTTGCTATTCATAAGGCGCCTGGGTCAAGATTATTTTTTGTAATTTACCTGCAACAGCGGAACTCTATAATTTTAGCATATTTTAGTGTAACTATTCACATTTGAAAAAGACGTTACCGTCGAAACACGTGTCATGTTAAAATAAAGTTAGTGGAAATCTTTAAGTGGTTTACTTATTTAAGTGTTTCTATACAATTGCGTATCTAATAACATATTAAGCGCATTCTGGTCCTTGATGATTTTACTAAAGATTTTGATTTAGCAATATTTATTCTACTAGAAAAATGTTACATTTTTCCATTGTATTGGTACAACATGCATCTCAATTTTATGAGTATCTTACATTTTGTTGTGAACGTTGTGCCGACGATACGCAAATATCGTCTTTTAAACCTATTAATATGCCACAAACTAAAAATATGATCATTAGGTCTTCTCTTTTGTCTATTATTTCTGCCATTCTATTCCGATCTATTCAGCTCCCCATAGTCTCTAAGGGTTCTCGCACATATTTATCAAAAAGAAATTCATAAAATTGATTAGATACACTTTCATGGGATCTAAAGAGTACTTAGTCTGCAGAAATATAATTTTTAGTTTTATTTATTTTGTGAGATCAGTAGGGTAGGCTACCACAACCGAAAGTGGACCGTCAATAGTCTTTATGCTAGGGCACTGCCTAAAACTCAGAAATTACAAGAGCCTGAGGAAGAGCTCTCCCATATCAAATGATATATAACAGAAATAAGCGGATATAAAAGAACAGAACAAGAACAACTAACATTTCCTTCAGGCTATTTGTTATAGTATAGATGAGGGCAAAACATATTAGGAGGGGGAGTCGGGTTCTTAATACAGATAAAGATAAACATGATTAGTAACACAGTAATATACCTCACATACAAATTAAACCCTAGATACTCGTTATACGCACCTTCAAATGCGCACACGGACGCTGAAGTGGATATCTTTTATAAAGACATAACCACCGCCATGCAGTAAGACGACCAATGATTACATTTATAAATACAATACATACATTAAAATCTCCTCCAGGCGGACGGTAGTCAACGCCATCTCACAGCTTCACAGATAGCTCAACTAGCTCCCTTATTTCTATTCCATCCAGAAAAACGTAAATATAGGCCGTATACCAACAAAGGTATGTTTGATTTTTATAACTTGGTAGATTTCATAAACTGGGACCTTGTGTACTCAGATTCTATAATAATGGAAGATAAATTTAATACGTTTGCATCGTTTTTATGCAGCAACTTAGATCTTGCTTGTCCCGAAATAGAAGGGGAATGATTTGAATATTGAATAGTTTAGCAATGAGTTGAAAGAGAAAATGAAGCTAGTCAATTTCGTTACTGACCTGGCCAAACACAGAATCTGTCCTAATCTATTAAATCCTAAAACTATACTAAAGCGAAACGATTAAGAAAATTTAAAAAATACTTACAAATCAAAATTTTACCCTAAAGCCATTTGGAATGTTGCTAAATCAAATAGTAACATGACAAGGAACAAACAAAAACCTAAGAGTATTTTTTCTCCTATGACTTTAATATATATTTTTTTCAAATGTAGCTTCTCATATCATAAATAAATTACCAGCTTCTCAGAGTTGCTCTGAAAACGTTGCTACTCAGCTGAATTTGCCTAATCAGAGTTTTGTAATCTCAGAGGTTAACATAATTGAAGTGCGTGAAATATCACATGATTAAATCTTTAAAAAATAAAAAGTGTTGCTATTTCTATGGACTTAATGTGCAAATAATTAAATCCATTACCAACATTATATTTTGCCCATTGGAAAAACTGCTAAATTCATGTATAAAGGAATCTGTTTTTCATACAGTTTTGAGAGTATCTAAAGTTATAACTATTTTTTAAAAGGTTGCCAAAATGATATTTCAAATTACCGGCCAATATCTATTGTACCAATCCGATTAACGATTTTTGAAAAATCTCTTAAGAGTCGAATGACCTTTTTTTGAAACTAATAAACTTTGTAACAAGAGTCAATTTGGTTTTAGAGCGAAAAAACGACTGTCATAGCCGTTAAGAGTTTATTGATTTAGTAAGTGATGGCTTAAAACATGGTTGTATAACTACTGTATAACTGGGGCTGGTTTTTGCGCCCCAAGCAAAGCTTTTGACTATGTCTCATTTGATTTTCTTGCAATGAAACTGAATTACTACAACTTCTCTCCTTCTAGTCTTAAATGGTTGAGGTCTTATCTTACTCAACGATTAAAAATGGTTGAAAGTAATGATGTAAGTTCTGATTTTTGTAAAGTTGAATAGGGATGGTGTTCCGCAGGGATCAATCCTGGGGCCGTTGTTCTTGGTATATATTCATGACCTGGGGCTGATTTCATTATTTTTACGGATGGCACGACCATTATTAAAAGGGCAAAGGAAATTGATGAATTGCAGGAGGATTTTGGCTAGACACGGTTAAGACTCGTTTGTAACGCTGCGAATTTCCTGCTATTTTAAATTATTCAATTACCCTTTTCTAAATCCATTTCTGATAAAATTAGACCTTCGATCTCTCGAAGCTGGCGCCATCGAATCCGATAGACTGCGAAAGGGGTATCCTACGCCTATCTCCTTTTAGCTCATAGCACGTCGCGTTAACCCTACCGAATCTACGAACCCTCTTTCATTGGCTCTAGCGTTCCGTGGACTTGCCTTTCGATCGTCCGCGACTCGCGTAGACCTACACGGGCCACCCCTTTCAAGATGGCCGCCGTTTCCTGGAAATAACAGAACAAAGGATCCCAACATTTCCTGTCGCGCAGACAGAGGCAATGACGAGAAGCCGTCATGGATTTCGACTAACTCCTCCTCTTGGTCCTCCCTTTTCCGGAGATTCCCCCAAGAGTTTCTTCTCCTCTGGAAGGACACTGACACCCCTTCAATAGTAGAGGGATCAACGTTATAAAAGTGAAAACTCCAACCAACATAGAACAGTTCGCCAGTTCTAAAGTCAGTTCAACAGTTCCACCGTTCTCCAGTTAGACCGTTCTCCAGAGAGAGTTCTCCGTTAAGTTTACCGTTAGCCTACAATTTTGAGTCAAGTCTCTTAAGTTCTACAGTTTGTGTATAAGCCACCCGTTCTATGGTGAAAGGTATTTACTCAGTTAATAATTTCTAAATTCCTATGTTCAAGTTAATGATAATCATCTTAACAGCAAAGTGCTGTAGTGCAAAGTAATTCAACCTCCTCAGTGAAAATCCAGAATTGATTTAATTTCATTTCATTTCTCCTTTCATAAAACTGGCAAAGCAAGTCATTCTGAAAAGCCTGGATCTGTTCCAGTAAAGTGCTTAGTAAGAGACTCGCCTAATAATTGCCTCTCAGAAAATGTCGTAAATTACGTTCGATACGCAACTACGGTTTAGAGCAATAACTCGTACATTCGGAAGGACCGTTCGTTTTCAAATAATGCGTTTGGTGATTGCATTGACCATATGTAAGTAGACAAGTGTATTTAAATAACTTTTTAACTCAGTGACTGATTAGACTATATACATGTATATATCATATTAACATTTGACGGCTAGACTTTCTACTAAAAGTGTCTATAAACCATTTCCCATCTAATATTGAACCAGTAATTTTTAGGATTTATAGATCTATCCCAGCCATGTGTAATAAATCGCATTTATGACAACTTAGCAGTGTTTCTTTATTGACCAACCCGCAGGGCGCAGATAAAATTAAATTTAATAAAAAGGTGAAGCGAATCCACAAAACTAATTAACTTGTCGCCTGCCTAAAAAAGCTCCCTATAGGTCTATTTTTGTAACCGCTCGCAAAAAATAGACACCATCTCGACCAAATAAAAAGGCAGGTCACAGCGGGTTCACTGTTAACCAACTTTGTTTGAATAAATCTAAGAATCAACAATGATCTGTTTCAGCTCGCAGAATTAATGTTACAATCTCCAGTGATCCAGTCAGCTTTTCGGGAATAAAAACGGACTCTAAACTACTATGGCATGCCCATATCGATCAACTATGCTCTAAAGTGGCGTCAGGAGTAATCTTATACAATGTGTTTCCCATTACATTTTCGGCATGCGTTGCTTGTATCCAGTCCGAAATTCTGGTCTGGGACCACGCAACTGAAATGGACAGTGTTTTTTTCTCCACAAAGAAGGATGGTTGATCTGAAATATAGAGCTGACTGCAAATGCGCATTTATTACATTTAAAGTTTTCACTATTTCATGTATATATACTTTTCATTGCCTCCTGCAGATGAAAAGGTTCAACAATACTTATGAAACCCACGAAGATATACAGTTATATTCAACTAGAAATAGCTATAATATATACACTGACTTCCATAAAATACATCGCATGAAAACTGGTACATCTTTTCATGGACCTATATGTTCTTTTGATAAGTTAACACATCATATAAATAAGGTAATTGACACAAAATAATTCAAAACAGGAATTTAAAATTATCCTAAATTCCAAATGTTTCTACAGTTTCCCCGAGTGCTTAAATAACAATTGCTATAATTTAGTTATCTTATATACTTGTTCACATTTATACCTTTTAGATTCCACTTTTGACTTGTGTAAACTTCGTTTAGCACTAATAAATTTCTTTGTACTTTGTTCTATACCAGCTTTTGTCAGTATCAATGCACCTGCATATTTATGGGCTTTTGTTGTAAAACTTAACACATATTTTTATTAAAACTAAACCCCAACATAGACATATTTTTATCTCTGGACGTGAAACGGATCAAGTTGACTTTCACAAAGGAAATTCTGTGTAAGATATACAAAGTCAAATTATCCCCGGGCATCCAAAATAAGCTCCCTAGTTGTTCCACCTTGTTTCGAACCGAACGTATAATTTGATAAAATATTTTTAAGAGGATTCGTGCTTCCTTGTTTGGGGACTCCTCTGCAGATATAACAAATGGTTAAGAACAATTCCCGCTCTACAAAGATCTGGTGGCATAATGGTTGTCCTTGTTTCCACCGATACTTTCATTTTGAATGGGCTTCGGATTCTGAGTTATCCTCGAAATTAATCGAGTCTTGACAAAATAATGTTCTAAACTCGGTTCCAAGCAACGTTCAGTAGGGTTATGTGTGAATTCCAAATACTCTTTAGGATCCAGAAAGTAACTAGGTATCCTTATTTCCTAAGAGGGATTTTCGGACACATGTTTTTTCATATTTTTATGTATAGAATCTTCTCTGAAATATAATTAATGTATGGTCGAAACATTCTACTCTGATCACAGGCATATTAGCTTTGATTTTAAAATCCCCTCCCCTAAAGCAATACTGTTTAGAAATCCCCGTGACATAAACTGGGTAGGATATTCAAAATCCCTCGAAGAAGGTCTACAACGGGTAACTGCCAAGGTCAAGGACGCGGAAAATTTAGAAGTCGCAGTACAGCTGATTAGCCAAGCAATAGCTACGGCTTATTAGGGCAATTGCCCAGTTAAAACCTGGAAACAACAGTCTGGTGGAACGGAAAACTCGGAACGCTGAGGGAAACCGTCAGAAGGCTATTTAATAAACCCAAACCAACCAATGACTGGGACCTTTACAGGTTAAAACTAACAGAGTACAATAAAGAGATACGAAAAACCAAACGGGACTCGTGGAGAAGGTTCTGCGAAAGGGTAAATGAGACCCCAGCATGCGCCCGAATTCACAAAGTCCTAGCAAAAAAAAACACAAACAACAATGTCGAGCTCCTCAAAAAGGAGGACAACACGTACACCAAAACAGCTGAGGAAAGTTTAACACTGCTCCTAAAGGCACACTTTCCGACAGCGATGCAATTAACGCCTAAGCCAAGACCACAAAGACCAGGTAGACAGGAGTGGGAAATAGTTAAATAGGTAGTAAAACCTGCGAAGATTAGATGAGCCATTAACCAATTCCAACCATGTAAGTCACCAGGCCTAGACGAATTACCACACCTGTGCAGAATATTTAGAGGGTGTCTAGCCTGGGGCGTTGTATCTAGTCTATGGCAACAGGTAAGGGTCCTATACCTGCCGAAAGTTGGCTGAATCTTGGACCGCACACCAAAGTCATATAGACCCATAAGCATATCTTCTTTTATGCACAAGACCCTGGAAAGACTAGTAGATAGGTATATCAGGGATAACACTCTACAGGCGTTCCGTCTAAGTGAATATGCTTACCAACGAGGAAAGTCGACAGACCTAGCCCTGGACGACCTAAATAGGCTACTTTCAAGGTCCATAGAGGACAAGGAGATTGCCGTAGCCACATTCCTGGACATAGAAGGGGCTTTCAATCACGCCTCTACAAACTCTATCATAAGCGCGTTGGAAAGGAGAGGGACTCCAGCAGCACTGCGCAAATGGATCAAAACTAGTCTAAAGCAGAGGATAATCTCAGCCACTCTGGGAGAAACAACCACAAAGGCAGCGCAGCGGTGGGAAAAGGATGCCCCCAGGGGGGAGTTCCGAGGGGAGTTCTATCTCCACTACTATGGGCCATTTTAATGGACGACTTATTACAAAAACTGTCTGCAGAAGGCTTTTACTGTCTAGGATATGCAGACGACCTAACGATTGCAGTACGAGGCAGATTTGCCAGTACTCTCTCAGTGAGAAGCCAAAAAGCTCTCAAAATAGTGGAGAACTGGTGCAAAGATAAACAGCTATCAGTTGACCAAAAAAAGACGATAATCATTCCATTTACTAGAAAGCGAGCCCTTACAGAACACTGGCAATAAATGGAGAAGAAATACCTTTTTCCAAGGAAGCAAAATATCTAGGAGTCATATTTGACCAGAGGCTTACCTGGAAACCACACATCCAAAAAGCAACTCTTAGAGCCACAGTTGCGCTAGGAAGATGCAGGGATGTGCGGAAATAATTGGGGCCTCAATCCCAAATGACACTGTGGCTATACACAGCAGTGGTAAGACCAATGATAGCTTATGGTTCGGTAGTATGGTGGACAAGAACCATGCAGGCGGAGGCAAAAAGGCAAATAAGTCGCGTTCAAAGGCTAGCATGCCTGTGCGTCACTGGAGTCATGAGCACAACGCCCACTGCGGCTCTAGAAATCCTACTAAACCTACCACCAATCCAAACATACATACAGGGCGCTCCGTCACACAAGGCCAAAAACCGATTATAGGTAGACATAATACCAAACAAGATAAGCTAAACAAAGAAATCAAGGCAGATGATATCCTGGGATTGCCCACAGATAATACCACAGCCAAGTACAGCTTTGTCAAAGGTACTCGACACATATTCCAAACAGGAATGATTGGAAAAATGGCCCCCCAATTAGGGCAAATGTGATCTGGTACACCGATGACGGCTCAAAAACACCGGAATATATGAACCAATGACGAAAACAAGAATTTCGATTTCCATGGGCAAACTAGCGACAGTGTTCCAAGCGGAAATAACAGCAATAGAACAGTATGCAAACGAAATAAAAACAAGATATATTTGCAACAAAACAACAATTGCGATCTTCTCCGACAGCCAAGCGGCAATAAAAGATGTGCAATCCAACAAAATAACATCGAAATTAGTACTGGATTGCCACAATGGTCTGAATGACATAGGAAGTCAACATGGAGTGACACTATCATGGGTACCTGGGCATGAAGGCTATCAAGGTAATGAAACTGCCGACGAAATAGCCAGAGAAGACCCGTCTAGGCACATGATACGACCAGAACCGTTCTGCGGGATAGCCAAACCAATTGCTTAAACAGCCATGAAGAAATGGATAGCAGAAGAATCCCGAAAATGGTGGAACAACACTTTGGGACAAAGACAGGCCAAGGAATTTATAATAGGTACATCGGCCAAACTATCAACAGACCTGCTAAGCTACGGCAGGAAGGCTATCAGGATAATGATGGGTCTGCTGACGGGCCACTGCCGGCTGAAAAAGCACCTAAACCTCATAGGTTTGGCAGAAAATAGCGGATGCAGGTTCTGCCAGGAGGAGGAGGAGACGGCATCTCACGTGCTATGCCACTGTGAAGGTTTATCGAGAGTGCGCTCCCAACTACTTGGCGTACCTAAACCATAAGCTAATAGCTACACGACGGAGCCACTATCAAGGTTGTGGGGTCTAATCAGAAAGACAAATCTGGATGAAGCTCTATAATATGGAGAGAGTCACAATAGATCCGTCGGGTCGCGGTGACAAGTAGGCTCAAAGGCCATCTCTCCCAATCTGTAATCTGTAATCTGTAATGGTCGAAACAGCATGCATTATCAGTAAATACTTTGCCTAAATGGTAATATTCCAGACCGATTGATCCTCAGAAAATATTCAATAGAATAGGATTTGACCACATTTAGATTTTACTGATGGAGGTTATTTGAAGTCCGCAACTTTCTAAAATTACATCATAAAAGGGTTGAAGTCCACCTTGCCCATTGAAAAATTCAATTTTTGAATGAGCAATGATTGTTGGTTTACCAAAGGGTGAGAATTAAATGTTATCTGTAGCCACAATATCTATGAAGCATTTCAATATACCTATTTCTGTAGTTTCATTTTATTCAAAAAATAATAAAACACCTTGAAAACCTTAAACTATAAAAGTTGAAGAAGTAGTCCATAATCTCGCAGTGGAGTTAAAATGTAGAAGTGAAATAAAAGTCTTGTAGTCTTCCTCCACTTAATTTATTGAGCAATTTGAACATGTTACGCTACCTGAGCTAAATTGATCAATAAATTAAGTGGAGGAAGACTACAAGACTTTTATTTCACTTCTTTAAACTATAAAAGTTTTAAATGACAAAATATCCAAGTGAGATGCGAGAATGGCTTGCCAGATGTTCGGATTTGACAACACTGGACTTTCACTTAGCAGGTCATTTAAAGTTCGTAACTTATCAAATGCAATCTCATACGAATGGGCGACATTGAAAGTCAAATATTATGTAGCGATATGAAAAAGGAAAACTTCACGAAGCGAAATTAAAAACTACCTAACCGATGAAATACATATTTAATAGTTGTTTAATAAGGTTTCATGTTTATAATTTGGCAGTTAGGTAGATGATTATTCGAATTAATATATCGACATGATGATAAGATGTAGAGGATGATCAAAATAACACTTTAAATGCCTTGTTACCGACTGTTTTTATCTCTCACTTGGCGGAAGTCGACTCCAGCCGATTTTACCCGAATGAGCGTTAAAGAGCTGAGCGTGACAGGCGTCTAAAGAAGTTTTCATTTCAAAAACTGCATCGGTTTATTTGATAATATCGAAACAACGACATATCAAAAAATTGATGGATTGAAAATTGATATAGAAGACTGGAAGACAAAGTAATTTGAGTGAAAGTTTTTAGCCAGAAGGAAGTGAATACTAAACAAAACGGTTGATAATATGAATTTATTAACTTCATTTACGCCACTGGATCAAATTATCCAACGTACATAATGATCCCTGTTATTGAAAATATTTATCAAATATAGCGAATTCCTTTTCAACATTTTTTTTAATTGAAGAAGGTCGAGTGACACCATGATTCATGTTGCACCTCATTTCAAGGTTTGTGCGATCATTTCAAGAAGGGGACAATCTGTGCGATACAGGGTGTTTCAGGTATGAAAGTCATTAAATTTCAGGAGTGATTCTACATTAAGCATTGATCCGGGCATCCCTCTTAAAAAGCTGTTAAAGGGAGCATCGAAATAATATAGTCTTTATTTCGCAACTAACACAAATTAAGCTAGAGGCGCGTTGACCTCCTACTTTTCCCAGAGATACAATGCTTTTATGAGTACCATGTTTTATTTTGGAATATAATTATGTGGACCAAACCTCAAAAAAAAAAAAATGTTTTCTTTCTGCAAAACACCACGACACATCAATTTCGATAAAAATTGATTCGAAAACTGATTTGCATTTTCCTATTTTTTCGTTTGGGAATGAAGGTTATCAGCACTCATTATACACAGGGTGTTAATGTCATCATGTTACATACTTCGGAGGGAAGCCACTTTTATCCAAATGGAACAAAAGTTAATTTTACAGAGATCTGCAAGCTACAACTAGGAAAATAATATTAGAAAAATGAAATGGGGTACCATTATTAAGTATTTATAGTTATATTAGCCATCATTATTTAAGTTAAATAATTTAATTCAGTGGCGTAGATATAATTAATAAAGCACTATTTTAATTACCAATTTTGAATAAGGACCTTGTCAATTGATAACATTATAAAAGGTATGCTAAACAAAGTTAAATAAATTATTGTTAGTTCATTAATTTTTTTTGCGCCACTGGTTTAAAATCGACCTCCAAATATTCAACTTTAATGATGGACACATTAGGTCTATAAATGCTTAGAAACCGTATCGAATCACATGTAGCTAAACGATAATTATCCAGACTGATGTGCTATAGAGCTCCAGACTTGACCACAATTCAATTTTACTGATGAGGATGATTTGAAGTCCGCAACTCTTTGAAATGCTACTTCAAGACCTCCTAAAACAAATAATTTCATTCTAAAAGGATTGATGCCCAGAAACATGCAATGTGCAACCATTGTTGATTTAGACTCTGTAGACCCTAAATACTTTCAGCCATAAAAGTTCTCCCACCTTATTACATCTTGGCAGTAAGACCTTTGGCTAAAAGTTAGTTTCCCAGAGAGATGGAGTGCAGCCAGTGAGGTGTAATAGAATGACCTGCCAGATCTCTGGATTTGACCACACTGGATTCTCTTATAAGGTCATTTGAGGGTCTTAAATTATCAAATTCAATCTCAAAACTAGAGGATGAGCGACATTGAAATTTAAATTTCGATTTTAAAACTACCGACACATTTGACATAATATCGAAGTAATGACATATCGAAAAATCGATACATTGTCACACGAAAGTACTGCTGCTGCAATTGCTTGGTGCTCTTTTAGGGTGCGCGCTCAGATGGTGATGCAGAACATAAGCTCATTTGATTTGAAAACAATATAGAGGATGACAATTTTTCGAAGTCAGGATTCATCGATGTAGACCATCAGGTCTAGTATTCTTATTAATTTATCAAGCAAGCACTCTGCCACTAATATGTTCTCGCATTATCGGCAATATTGTATCGTAAAAGTATTTTATATAAAGTGAGGTTACCCTTTTCAAAAGGTTCCATCCTTCGCCCGGTCTTTCGCTATCCTAGAGAATTCTCCAGGTTCATTGCTTTACGAAGTGATGCTGACCCACATGGCGTGACGTGCAGCACTTCTTTTTGTTAGGGAGCGGCTATTTGTGACCCATTTTTTAGACTTAAGCTGATACATTAATTTTGGAGTTTACTTTTAGTATAAGTCAAGTTTATTTTGAGAGGGATTAGTTAGGTAAACTAAGCTTAGCATAAGCTTAAAAGCATATTTTGGCACTGGACGAGCGGAAAACTTTGAATTTGTAGTCAGGGGAGCGTTTTACTTTAAAGTACTTCGCACTGGACCACTTATGGCTTACTCGGTTTATGCGCTCTTTTGTTAAATGTTTACATGTTTATATAACACGCATATTAAATATTAAGATCAAGTGCTAAGTTTAAACTTCAGTGTTCTTTTTGTTAATTGGATTAGGTATTAGTTTACAATATCAGAAATTGAGTTGTTTGAAAGCTTTTAGCCAGAAGGAAGCGAAACATTAACATAATGGGTTAAATTTATCTACGCCACTGGATACAAAATATTCAGCTTAAATAACAGTGGCTAATGTTCCTATCAAAGCTTAAGAAAACTCCGAATCTAATTTTTCTACCACTATTTTCCTATAAAATATCTGCAAAAATTTTTAATTTTTGACACCCGTATGCTTGAAAACAATGAGTTTGCGGACCCCTATTAATATAACTTTTTCTGAGTGATTAAAGTAATGCAATGCATCAGCGCAATTTGAGTTCCCATAGGCTACGTATGTAATTTGACTTTTCTTGCAGGTGCTAAATAATTGCCATCACACCATGTATATGATGTGTTGGTTTCTATGAAAAACTAAACAAGTAGACAAAAAACTGCTCAACTCAGAGGACCAAATGGCAATCTGCTTAATAACTTCATGAATTACATTACTGTATGTTACCTACATGTAATAATAATGTAAATGAATTAATGTTACTTTATTTTTATTCACTATTTACTTGGTAACATTAGCTAGTTGAAGGATCATCATACTTATAGGCTGTAAATAATATATAATGATCTAGGTAAAGTCATCATTACGTAGGTATACATTCCATCTCTAATTACGTCAATTCATAGGCACAAAAAACCTGAACTAATGAAATTACAATAATAACAAATAGCACCAGGTAGATACGTAAATAATTACTTGAGACCGCATTCCATGTCCATTAGACTGTAACAAATCGAAACTGTGGAACTGAGAATGCGCCTCGTTTCGAAGCAGACGAAAAATGCATTGTTTCGTGGTCAAGATGGTGATGGATGAAAGCTCTTTAAATTTCGAAATGCATTGATATACGATGAGATTAAATGTCTGATCTGTTTTTAATAATTTACTTTTCTGTAATGCTTCGTGGAATGTTGACGTGACATGTTGTATTGGCTGGTCTGGGTCAGTAACACTTCAGCGAGACGCAGACATTGAAAAGTTTTGTCTGATTATTTCTTAATGTGCAACCAACAAGCTAAAAACCGAAGGAGGTAGGTTACATGGACTGGATGAATATAAACATATTATCTACATATGGCCGAATTTCAGTGTGACTTCGACATTTAGTCCATTGAGCACAACACGTAACAAAAGTACTTTTTACATGATACTTCTTCAACAAGTAAAATCCAAAATTCAAAATTTTACAATGGAAGCGCACAAATGACTTGCAAAACGCAAATTCACCTTCCGTTCCAAATGACCATTATCTCTCCCATGTCTTCCAAAATAGCCGCCCTTTTGCCTGCCCATTCTATTATTACCTCTCCATCTCGGTTTATAGAGAATAATTTTTAACAAACAAGGCGAAATACTGTAAGAAACTTAGAAACGAGCGGCACACCGTGAAGCTTCTTCTTGGCAAAGTACGCAACAGCGTTCTAAGCAAAGATGTAGGCCAACTTAATAGTTTAGGCGAAGTAATTTGCCCTAATAGCCAAGCTGCACTCAGGGCAGTCTGCGCACCCAGGACCAAGACTAGTTCTAAATTGGTACAGGAGTGCGGGGATGCCTTGGAACAGTTGATACAGAGTGAGAATGTAGCTGATATATGGGTGCCGGGACACAGCTGGATGGAGAGAAACGAAGTGGCAAATGAACTTGGCAGACTCAGCTCGGGCGCCCCTTGCGTAAGTCCAGAGTACTTTTTAGACTCAAGTAAGAGCGCCAATCAGAGATTAGACTCATCAAGCCAGAGTGAAGAAAGTTACAGTAGACAGACAGACCAAGAGCTTTATCGCTAAACCTGGCAAAACCAGAACGGAATGGCTCCTAACGAGAGATACGCATTCCCTGAGCACTCTGGTAAGACACATGGACCTCGAGGACTAGGATTAAACTTCCCTCCATTACCTGGGCAAGAGCAAATCACGCCGTCTTCAGGTCGGTAATATGGCAGGGCCAGGAGACTCTATGCCTGTCATTTAAAGAAACTCTAATCTCGATCGGTATGTCAGAATAGATTAGAGGCAGTTGAGAGGAGATCAGGGATAAGCTGCACCTGCAGCAAGGCTCTTTGGCCTCCTCTCAACTACCACCACAACTACTTTCTGTACTTTGCACAGGAATTCCTAACTTACCTTTCCAGAGGAAAAGTAATAAGAGATAGAGAAAAGAATTATATGCACAATGCATTTTCTGGTAAAGTAACTGGAGACGTTTTCCTTTTAATAGTGAAATGGTATTTTCGTATAAAGTAGTGATTGTTTTAAACTCAAAATCGGTTTTAACCAAAAATGTTTGCTCACATCTTTAAACGAGGAACTATTTTATTAGATCTTTAAATATATCTACTGGGCTATCTACAGGAGTAAGGTTCCTCGTTCACCCAGCTCAAGGCTTTCTAGCACGAGTTTAATTTCGATTATCCTTCATCCAGACTCGCCATTATTAACAAGCGTTCCCTCCTTACAACTTCAGTTCATAGTTCAAGGGCTGAACATATGACATCCATTCTGGAGGAATAAATCGAAGACGATAGTCACATTAGTCATGGAGATTATAAGCTAACAATGAGTATATATTAAAATAACACTCTAAGAACTTTGTCTAAATGAAAATTGTCCACAGATAGATCGGCAGATCTCCCGATTTAACTGCACTGATCAGATCATTTGAAGTAGGCGACGTCATAAAATTACCAAAGGATATTGAAGTTTACACCATTCGAAAATTCACTATATTTAGTAGATCCGGTAATTGGAATTCTATTTTTTGAACAAAAAAAATTAGTGATCCGATGCGCAGCAACGTAAAATGTTGATATTAATATCCTTCAAATAAAAGTATTGTAATTTGTTTGTGAAATTTGATTTTACTCATAAAATGTTGTCGAAACACCACGACAACTTTAAGCTATAAAAGCCATAAAAATTTTAAATGGCATGATATTGTCACAGTAAGAGCTTTGACTGCATCATTTTTTCGGGACTGATAAATTAGAAAAATATGTAGAGTAGAATGTCCTGCCAGATCTCCGCTTTTGATGACATTTGACTAACTTTTATGGGGCTATTTCAAGCTTGTAACTTATCAAATAGAACCAGACGTCCAGAGCCTATATCAAAGAATTACAAATAGCATCAGTGTAACGAATTAATATTTGAATGATAATAACTGTTACAAAATTTTTCAATTAAGAACATCGTAATTTATTTGTCTAATTTAATTTGACCAGCCAACATGCTGAAGCACCATAAATGTTATACCATATTAAAGCTCATAAACTTTTAAATTGCAGATTATCGTCCCACCAAATATTATCACTAAAAACTTTGGCTAAATGATAATCTTACAAACAGATAGATCAGCAAAGGAGAAGCGATAGATCGATTAGCCGGATATCTGGATTTATCCAAATTTGACTTTCTCTTCGGACCCGCTAGATTTCCGAATTTGCCCGCATTTGACTGTCTCTTATGGGGCATGTGGAGTTCATCATTTATCAAATACAACCTCAACACTTCTAAGACCTAAAATGAAAAATTAGACAAGAGTCTGGAAGGCCAGAAACAGATAAAAGAGGCGAGACGAAATCAATTAAGTAAGGATAAATAATAATCTCGCGATTGGCCTGCCAGGTCTATGGATATGCCCAAATTTGAATTTCTCCTCGAACTCACGAGATTTCTGGATTTGTCCATATTTGGCCTTCTCTTATAGGGGTGATGTGGAGTTCATAATTTATCAAATGCAACCTCAGCACTTCTAAGACCTAAAATGAAGAATTAGCAAAGGGTCTAGAAGGGCAGAAATACATAGAACACATAGGCTAAATAATAATCTCCCAGGCCGATGGATCATCAACAGAAGAGACGCGATAGATTAGCCTGCCAGGTCTATGGATTTACCCAAATTTGACTTTCTCCTCGAACCTACCAGATTTCTGGATTTGCCCATATTTGACTTTCTCCTCGAACCAACGAGATTTCTGGATTTGCCCATATTTGAACTCCTCTTATGGGGGTGATGTGGAGTTCATAATTTATCAAATGCAACCTAAACACTTCTAAGACCTAAAATGAAGAATTAGCCAAGGGTCTAGAAGGGCTAAATAATAATCTCCCAGGCCGATGGGTTATCAACAGAAGAGACGTTATAGATTGGCCTGCCAGGTCCATGGATTTGCGCAAATTTTACTTTCTCCTCGAACCTACGAGATTTCTGGTTTTGTTTATATTTTACCTTTTCTTATGGAGTGATGTGGAGTTTATAATTTACGAAATGCAACCTCAATACTTCTAAGACCTAAAATGAAGAATTAGACAAGAGTCTGGAAGGTCAGAAACACATAGAACAGGCGAGACGAATTCAATTAAGTAAGGGTAAATAATAATCTCACAGGCTAAACCGAAGAGACGCGATAGATTAGCCTGCAAGGTCTATAGATTTGCTCAAATTTGACTTTCTCCGCGAATCCACTAGATTTCTGGATTTGCCCATATTTGACTTTCTCTTATGGGGTCATGTGGAGTTTATAATTTATCAAAGGCAACCTCAACACCGAGGGGCGGCTCACTGGCCAAAATTTGTACATCGATTTCGGAAATCGCAGGGATTTCGAGAATTTTTAAGGGATTTCTGGATTTCGAAAGGATTTCCGATATGATTTCGGGATTTCGAAAGGATTTCGGATAGGATTTCGAGATGTCGAATGGATTTCCGATGGATTTCGCGATTTCCAAATGATTTCGAAAAGATTTCGCGGGATTTCGGGAGTGAGTCGCTTAGCGTAAAAGCAAAGAGACAAAGAAAGTACACAATAAATGCACTTTCTAAGTTGGCCTTCTGATTTATTTTGCAAAAAAATCGTATTAATTCGGTTTTTGTTTCTTTTGGCCCCCAAAAATAAAAAAACAGACATATTTAAAACTTAGTTATTCTTGGGTTATGATTTATAGCCAGGTTTATAGACATATTTAAAACTTATTTATTGTTTTTTTTTAATCTTTAATTTTTTTTGCAATTTCATGTTTTTGAAATCTTTTTATCTCAAACCATAAAAATAAATAGGTCCATAAATAATATATCTTTTCGTCATCATTTTTGGGCCAATTGTATTGATTTAAGTTAAGCGTTAAAAACTTTACAACACAAGTTGTCTCATTTATCTCGACCACTCGTCCAATGTACCAAGTGTCATAGATAACTGCATAGTAGTGTTCCATTTTACTTTTAACTTTCTTTTGACACATCAAAATGGCCTTCTGTAGCATCTGAGAAGCTTTATTCTTCAAATTCACTTTCAACGGGAATTTCAGTTTCTGGTATTTGTTTCACTCTCGGAATTATATTTTTGAAAAACTTCTTTTCTCTTTTTCTTGAACACAGAACACAAAGGCTTTTCAGGTTTTCCCCCATAGTTTTACATCTTAATAATCGGTCATTTGATAGGCGGCCTTTTTTCGTTAACAACCACGCGAGGTTAAGGTACTTTTTTACAATAACTTCTATATCTATATCTTCAATATTAAATTTTAAAAGAGCTGAATCAGTTGTAACAGTGTCTGATTTGTATTTTTTACTATAATCTTTAATGTTAATGTCCTTAAATATTTTTATGTCGCTTTCTATTTCCTGCTTGTCTTGAGAATGTAAAAACTGTGTTCGGACATTATATCTGGATCAATACTAGCTTCTTCAATTTAAAATTCCAATATCTCGGGAATGGAGATGGATTGTACGACATTTTTACTAAATTCTCCAGAAACATGTATCTCTAGCTTTTTGGCATCAGCAATTGCATTTATTTGTGCGTCATCTATAGCACTTCTTAAAACATTTATCCCTGCCATTTCGTGATCGTGACATTCTGTTTTACTTGTCCCTAGCTTGTTGTTTTCTTCTCGAGGAAATATAAAGTTGTAAATATAGTATGTCGTTTGTGGATCAAATCCAGTAGGTCAAAATTTACCATGGTTGCAAAAGATGCTTGCCATGGAACGAGTTCATCAAGAAAAGGTTTCACAAGGTTGGCTACTACATAGCCAAGGTAAAAATAATTCTGGACAGTCTCTACATTTTTCAATTAATACCAACAATGAATGTGCATTTAGTTCGATGCAAACATATGTTTGTAGTGTTATCTAGCTTTTGGAAAGGAAGGAGATTATCGTGATTTTTAACCCATGCTCTCCATAGCCTAAGAAACAGCACAGAATACCAAATTTTATTAACTCATTCAATAACACTTAAGTTTTTATCCAGAAATGAGTCCAAAATATATCTAACTATTTTAAGTAACTGTGCCAAGAACTGTGCAGTCCATTCTGTTACTTCCACATCACCTACACGCGTTATTGTAGGTATATAAAAGATCTACAAACTAATTTTCTTTTGAAATCCTCATCCTTCAAAGCCTTAAAAACGACATGCAATAAAATACGGTAAGTTAAACCCTATCCTCTATATACCTTACCCCTCCAGAAAAAAATAAACAGCATTGATGTTAATTTTAATAAAAATAAACCAAAACTCTAAGAAAAAAGTCAGTGAAATGATTTATTATATCAATAATAAATGTAAATTTTAAATTGTAAGACTTTTTCACACCTTATGTGATGTGATATGAATCATGCAGGGGCAATAGAATAGATTGGCTTAAGTAAGACAATTTATACTACTTATCACTTACACTTACTCAGGGGCGGATCCAGGATTTATCTTAAGGGGGGGGGGGGATTTAGAGTAAAGGGACAAAACGCACTAAGAAAAAGAATAACAAAATCAAGCAACGCAATTATTATATTAAACATTTTAGTTCAGGGGGGGGGGGGCGAAACCCCCTTCGCCCCCCCTCTAAATCCGCCACTGCACTTACTTATCTGTTACCTGGCTATATTATCACCACCAAACGATATATTCATATATTGAAAATAAATTTTCAATTTTGCAGTTATAAAACTATCACCGATCTTGGAAAATTGGTAGATTTTGGGATGCTCATCACGAATCTGCAGTCAATTCGATCGGGCGACGTTTCGATTTCAAATTTGAGGATGAATATCTCGAGAACGAAACGTTACCCGATCGAACTGACTCCAGATTCGTGATGAGCATCCCAAAATCTACCAAGATGCCCAATTTCGACAAGATCGGCGATAATTTCAGTAGCTGGAAATTTAAAATCTATTTTTTCGGAAAAACCGACAATGGATTCATGTTCTACGACCCAAAACTAGCGGGTATGCAAAAAATATCCGAAAAAACTGTCCACACGCTAATACCAATACTTATAACAACAAAAAATTAAGAAATCATTTTTAGATTATCAGCAAAAAGCAAAAAATGTTGTTTCTATAATTTCGGCGCGATACCAGTGATACCACTATGGATTTCGAATAAGATTTCGGGAGTTCGAAAGGATTTCGGATGTGATTTCGAGATTTCCAAAGGATTTCGGATAGGATTTCGGGATTTCGAATCGATTTCCGATGGATTTCGCGATTTCGGAAGGATTTCGAATTGATTTCTAAAGGATTTCGCGGGATTTCGGAAGAAAATGTACAGCGATTTCGGGAGTGAGCCGCCCCTCGTGTAAAGCCATTGTTAATCCAATAGTTCTACCATTAATGACACTAATACCTATATTAGACTAAAAGGGTTGACAGATTTTTTTGACGTTGATTACTATCATTGTATTCTTTGACATGTAATAAAAGTGTTTCCTAAAAAGCAAGATTCATGGTGAACAATTTAGTTTTGATGCTAGAACTTCACTGAGTAAACTCAGGGTTACAACTGGCGCCCAACGTGGGGCCAATTGTAAGCCACTGTTAATCCAATAAGACTGGAAGAGTTGTGCCATTAATGACACTAATATATTAGGTTGAAAGGGTTGATATATTTTTTGACGTTGAATACTATCATTGTATTCTTTGACAGATAATAAAAGGGTTTTCGAAAAAACAAGATTCGAGGTGAACAATTTAGCTTCAATGCTAGAACTTCACTCACGGTTACAATTGAAAATCTGTCAACCCTTTTAACCTAATATATTAGTGTCATTAATGACGGAACTCTTCCAGTCCTGCTGGATTAACAGTGGCGTTACACTTTTAAATTTCCTTTTAAAACAATATGTGCGCAACGTAAAATATTGAGAATGGGATACAGAGAACTGAGGTTAAAGGTTCAGCAAATGCATATTTTTTAATAAATTGAGCTGAGATTATTAGGGCAATAGCTACTACATTTTATAAATAATTCAAATGTTTTCGACGGAGCCATATAAATGTAGAAAAGTGTTCTAATTTTGCAAACGGCTTAAATTATGTTAAGTGTTCTACATGAAAATCGTTTAGCATCATCTGGCTAATTTTAACAGGACTTTCTATGTAAGTTTTCTAAACGCTGGAGATATTGAGAGATATACTTTAGAAAATATTGATCTACAAGTAATATACACCCTTTCTACAGAAGAGTATATGTAACTCGCCGCATTTTGACCCTTTTCAAAGGTACTTTTGGGGCAGCAGACATAATTGCATGATGTATTGCAATGCAAGAGAAGAAATTGTAAATTGAATTGCAGTTTCATTACTAATCCAAACTTGGAATTGGAGAGAATTATCGGCGGCCATAGCTGCAGAATGAAATAAC
Source organism: Pissodes strobi (assembly GCA_016904865.1). Lineage (NCBI taxonomy): Eukaryota > Metazoa > Arthropoda > Insecta > Coleoptera > Curculionidae > Pissodes > Pissodes strobi. The sequence continues at coordinate 190,554 of MU183143.1, forward strand.
TTGGCCTCCTCTCTCCCCTTGCAAAATGAGACGGTATGAATTACAAATAATTCATACCGTCTCATTTTGGAAAGGGAGAGAGGAGGCTAATTCATTTCATTCCGCACCCATGGCCACCGGTAATTATTTCCAATATCCCCTTTGAATACTAATAACAAAGTGGTTGGGAAAGTATCGTCGGACGTGTGGTGGAATATGTTCCCGATAAACTGTGAACCCTGTTGGGATCAGTAATAATTTTAAACTTGATGTTTTATTATCAAACTTGTCTAATCAAGGAATTAAGAAACCCCTGGCATTCTACCATATTATCAACTATTATCCATATGCTGGAGCCCAAATTTTTGGCAACATACAATTACCGATTCAGAACTCGTCTCCAAGTTGAGTTATATCATATTAACAAATAGTATCACCTTCCCCCGTTTAGTATTCTGTGAATATAAACTATTTTATTGCAAAAGCTCGAGTTAGAACGTGAACTGCTATAGATGGTTATGTGCCATCATGTAAGCATGCAGGTCTAGCTTCATCCTTTATTAGGCGAAGGTATACTACTTGAAATTCTAAACGTGATTTTTAGCAGTGTTTTTTTATAACGAGCACGATTCTGTGTAGAGATTATTCTATCTCCGTAAAAGGATTGTTTCTAATGATACATACAATTTTTTGTATAAGTTGATTTAAGAATGAAATCTCGAGGTACCTGAAAATACTTCTTAAATGCCGATAGACGACTTAATAACCCTACCTTAAGGTTATTTTCCACCAAAAGTGACAACGGCTCCATTCAAATGAGGCAATAATAGTACCAATCTTTGCTTAATTATATTTTATAATCCTAATTTTATCACGCATCTGCCTTTTTTAACATTTTATGCATTACAGAAAGCAGCGAGGGTGTCGTAAAGCAATAATTATTAATTCTGCGGTTCAATCTATTTTGGACTAAGAAACTAGGGTACTAGTTGTTATTACCCATATTGTTACATATATGTTATTACCCTAGATTACCTGGCAATCTTTCGTCGCTAAAGCTGAAGATTTCCTACAAAATAATCTAGAAATATTATACCGCAATGCAATAACGTGCTTATAAGTGCCTCCGAGCTCCATTAGACAATCAGACGTTATCAAATGTTGCGCTCTCCACTATCCTCCTAAAATTGCCACTAAATCAATGTAATTTACCATAAAAATAATTTTTATTCAAAACATCCGCTGCTTGGTCCGCTCCACGCAAGTACGCGAAACGCTATTTTTCAATTAGCAATAAACAATTAAATTAATTCATAATCCATGTTCTTTAAACGAATTTAATTTAATTTTATACAGTCTGTTTATTTTGCAATGAGCTTTGATATTGCACGCACAGATATTTCAAGGTGAATTGTTGTGGGTTTTACACTTATTAGAACTCACAGGAATGTTGTTATTCTACCGGGTGTATCAAGTTTCTTATAGCCAGTTATTGTTGAACGACGCTTCGAAGAGATCGAAGTACCCTTAAAAATGAGTAGCAACCCACCGTCACTAATCCAGTTAAACGACGCAATACGTTTTCAGTGAAAATCACCAAGACATCATTCCCTCGATTATTCCAAAAACATGTCTCCATAATAAAAAGCTCACACGTACCTACTTATTCAAAAACTGTACTTTTAATTTCGGACATGGAATGGGCAACTGCGGCCTTTGCCCCTTTTATGTCTTCGTGGGAAGATGGGGTATTCCCGGCGGACTTGCAAAAGGGCCAGAAATCCCTAATCCTCTTTCTACTGGAAATATTTACAACCTGCCTTGCCCTAGGCTACATATCAGTTGCCTGGAGAGCAGAGAGAGTAGAGTGGTTTTTATTTCCAAATCAGGAAAAATCATACCTCCCAATGTGGCTATCTAGAACCGAGTCTAGAACCCAATGGGATAACAGAGATGGTTTGGTGGTTAAAAATGTGAATAATGCTATGTGGGCGTGCAAAAAAGCTTCTGGCAGCACGTGAGGCCTACAGCCGAGCATCCTCCAAGAGGCACTAACAGCCCTAGGGGACATATCAAAGTCTGTAGGTCAGCTGATGATTGTCCAAACTTCTTAATGAGAGCTGACTACATGTTGCCCACTTTCAGATCAGGTAGACCCCGCAGATTCCACATATGTCTGGTACTTCAAAACAGATAGTGATATTGGAGCAGGTGTATGAAGAAATCATAGAGAAAAGGATCGCTTTCTCCCTTAAGCCGAGCTGCATGCGATCCTTCATTCGCTTATGAAAACCTGTTAAGAGCCTTCAGACGAAAGGATATCTACATCTACTCAGACAACAGAGCTTGCCTATCGGCTCTTGAACCTGATAAAGTTAATTCTGCGCTGGTGTCTGAGTGTAGGAAGATCTTGGGAGCCTTGGCCGGGTATAATTGGATTTCGGGACACTCGAAGAACGAGAAGGCCGACCGTCTGGCATGACAAGTTTACGCAATGTGGCCAATTGGTGTGTCCTACAGAATGACGGCCGACATCCTCGGGAACGAAATAAATATGCGGGCCAAGGAATGTGGCAGGCTGGGCTACTCTTGAGTGAGGACCTGAAGAGGAAGAACACAAGGCATGTGACAGAGTTCCTCACAGGGCATTACCGCTTCAACAAGCATTCGCAACTGCTATGAATCGAGGACGATCGGGATGCAACTGGTGGTTGGAGCACGAGGAATCTTCCACTTATGTTCTTTCCGAAACTTCGGAAACCAGTATGTGAATGAGCGCACAATGGGCACAGGCTGGTGATCTAAGTGCAAGAAATCTTCCGCCCGGGTTTCAAATTTATTCTTTCATTCAAACTCTTAAGGTACAGATCTGTAAATATACATGTATATTAAATACAAATACAAAGTTGTAGAGAGAGATTGACGCTGATACCCACCTCTGCCACTGCAATTTATGCAGGTATATTGTAGCACTCCGAACCATGCTTAGTCCATCCAGTCCGGTCTTCCTAATCAGACTCCACAAATGGAGTACCGACTCCTCCATATACCTTGCAGGTCCCGGTTTGATCTCTCCCAGCCTTGCATACTTGAGCCTGCAGAGAGCCTTACACTCGCACCATGCGTGGTTTGAAGTTTCCCCCTCTTCCTGACAGAACCTGCAGCGGCTTTATCTGCCAGGCCGATTTTTTCCATGTGTCTGGTCATTCTACAGTGCCCCATTAGCTGACCCACTAATATTCTTATCGTTTGGCAACTCCTCTTAAGTAGATCTGTTTGGCCTGTGGTTGCCCCGGCGGCGTTTATAACGACCAGTTTAGAGATTGGTTATCTATACAACTTTTAGCTGCTGTTTTGAATATTCTTCCTGCTATCCCGCAGTAGAGCTCAGGTCCCAACGTAACCATACTTGTGCCCCGTTTATCGGCTTCTTCGTTGCCTTGATGGCATTCAATGCCGGAACCCACGTAATGGTGAGTTTATTGTCACGACCGACCTCTTCAAGGGCTCTTATGTAGTCTTTGGCTAGTCTAGATTTGATCTTGTGTGCACTAACTGCTTTTAAGGCGGCCTGACTGTCGGAGTATATAACTACCCCCCTTTTTCAAATGTTCAGTTTCTCTATCTCCATGGCGCAGTGTTGAATTGCCGCGATCTCTGCTTGGAACAGTGTGGCTTGACTGCTGGATATTTTTGATCATGGTCCGTGGACCCCGGCTCCCACCCCTTTACTTAGAGCTGTCGGTATACCATGCTTGGTCTGCTTTTGTAGGGAGGGCCCGTTCCATTCTCCTCTGGCTACAATTGCTACTGAGAAGGGTCTACCAAACCCATAGGAGGGAGTTGTTTCGTCTGATGGAATTTGAAGAGATACTTGATCTCCTCGTTGTCCTCTAGTTTTCAGCTTGTGGGCCTTTCCCATTCAATGATGGGTTTGTTGTCTGGCATGAGCCGGTATTTTGCCATTCTTACGTTCCTCTGTATGAAGATATGTAATGGAAGTAGATTTAGCAGGACTTCCAGTGCTGCAGTTGAGGTTGTTCTCATCGCCCCCGAGATGCAGAGACATGCCAGCCTTTGTACGCCTTGTAGTTGCGTGATTGCACCAGTTTGCGTGGCCTTTATGCCCCAGCCATAGCTTAGCATTGGCCTTACCACCATTCTGTACAACCAGAGATTCAATTCGGGGCTCAGCCCCCAGATTCTCCCGAAAAGTGGTATCAAAACCATGGAAGATATCGATTGTTGGCAAGAAAGGTTTTGTCGATTTTCTCAAAATCTACATTTTGCCACTACGGTTTTTTCTTTCTGGTGACAAGCAGTGTTTTTATGACATCGAAAATATGGATATGGTAATAGCGCGAATATCGATGCGGTTCGTTATGTTTGTATCTTCGATTTGGCTATGAAAATTTTGGTGTCTACATGATGCGTTTTCAAAACGGGTCAAGAAGGTAGTGGGAAAAACTAATATTAATAAGTAAATATAAACTATTTTCAGTCCTTGGACATCTATTAGAAGGCTAAAACAACAATTATTATTGACGCGTAAATTGGCTATTTAGTCTTCGCTAATCTAGACAGAAACTGCATTTTTATAAAAATTATTATTCATCTAATGATCGTAACTCGCGTTAAAACTATCGGTACTCGGTACCAGTAAAAAATTGTTCGGTATAGAAATCTATATACTCAGTATAGTTTATTGCTGCCAATATTTGTTAAACTGCAGCAAGAAAATCTTACTTCATAAAATGTATGTTGAATGGACAGACCTTGACTTACGTAAACGAAATAGTTGCATGGCACAATGCCACAATAAAAATGAAACAGGGTCAGTTGCGAGGTCGATGATCTCCACCAAGTGAGATGTATCGTGAAATTCGAAATTCGGCTGCAATAAGCAATAAATACCGCGAAGAGAAACAGAAGTGGATTTAAAACGCCAACAATCCCACGATTGTTAAATAATGTTTGTTTTAATATTTACGTTTAGGAAAAGTTTGAAATTCGATGAACTTTACCAAAATATTTGTAAGAAAAGTGAACCCTGTTGAGAATAATGTCGTTGTTGAAATGTATCGTTGCGTCATTCCCAATACTGATTTTGATTTGGTGTGCTAGTTAAATCAATATTATAAAATTTGGCGGTTTAACTTTTATGCAACTGAGAATTCAAAAATAAGTATGACTAAATTAAACGATTTTGAAGCGGTTTTAAGAATACTGTTAAAAATCTAAAAAGGTTTTCATTTATTGGAAAGCCTGCATTTCGGCACCGATTTTGGCACCAATGTGCACACGGGAACAACCCTGATATTGAATTGGTGTGGTCTAGACCACTAGGCATTTCGGTTAATGAATTAAACATTTTTTTAGACGTGAAACAGCTGCAATAAAAAATCAAATTAATTCAGCAATTCGTTCTTGTCTGAGTGATATTCCCTTCATTACTGACATTGTGCTATTTGCATACAGACAGAAATTTCCCAAAATAGATGCAAGTCTCTGCCGATCGGTATTTATCAATATTATGATGCTCCCAGAAACACTCCAATTAGTCACTTTAATCAATCTAGTCAATTCTAGTATAACGTCGGAACTAATAGGCTATTCATGTTAGGTACAACTGTACAACTATATTCTTCAAATAATTTCTATGATAATGATTGTTAGTAGAATTGTAGCCATTGTAATTGTTCTAGGAATAAATTTATTAGGACCTAAATAATTGACAATTTAATGTGATAAATGGAAGTCTTAAGTAGTAACCTTTAGACTTGCGCTAAGTAGAACTAAAATACAATATTTGATGCTGATTGGCAAGTATCGGTGATATATGATTTATTAAATTTTAATACTATAGTATCTTGTCCATGGTAGCTAACATTTTAACGTATCGTAGGTGTCTGTATAT